>OZ023246.1:5723945-5814589 GCA_964006365.1 Trididemnum miniatum
ATAAGAGTTGTGTTGTTTACCAGATCCCTTGCTCTGACTGTGACTATGTTTATATTGGTCAAACCAAACGTGGCCTTAAGTCACGACTGGCCGATCATAGGCGAGCCACAAGCCAGCTGAGACCGGAACTTTCTGCACTTTGCGAACATGCGATGGACTTTAACCATACCATTGATTGGGAGAAATCGGAAATCTTGAAAGTGGAGAACAATTATTCTAAACGACTCATCTCGGAAACTTGGTTCATCAATGCCCATCCTAAGGTTATGAACAGGTCTGATGGCGACAGTCTCCCAAATGTTTATCGTTCATTGGCTAAATGATTTTAATGCAATTTAATCTCTGTAGTTTATATACTGGTTTTTACGTATTACACATAACAATTTGATGATTATTCACGCATTTCGCCTTTTTGTGACGCAATAGTTAATCGGGTTGATCCAATTTACACTTCGTAACTTTTTAATCAGTTCAGTTAAATCAGTGCTACTACGTTTTACTGTTCTCGACCTGGGTTGATTTCCTTCCCAGGTTACTGTATTTTCTGATGAAGCTTGGCGATCATTGCCAAGCGAAACGTCAAAAATAAAATTGGAGAGTAGATTTTTTCTGTCTCCGTTTTTTACCGTACCGGAAGAACAAACAGCGCAGAACTTGAGTTAGCCTAGCTAGCCTAGACTACGATGCCCGGTATACAAGTCCAATCAAATCTTCCCCACTATGCAGTGTTTATCTTATTTGAATAATAGATTGCAATTTGTCGCTATTGGAAATGCAAATTCTAACCTTAAAATAGTAGAATATGGTGTGCCTCAAGGTTCGATTTTGGGGCCGCTTTTATTTTTGATTTTTATTAATGACTTGCCAAAGTGTTTACATTCGGTCCCTAGACTCTTCGCTGATGACACAGCTCTATTAATCAGTGATGCAACACTTCCTAAAATGGAAAAATTAGCGAATGATGAACTCAGTAACGTAAATCAATGGATGCGCTCAAACAACTTGACGCTACACCCACAAAAAACTCTAGCTCTATACATTTCTCCTTATTCTCGAAAGTCTAGCCCTAACCTCACTCTAACATTTGATGCAGATCAAATCTCTATTTCTGATACAGCTAAATATCTTAGATTACTTGTGGATGACCAATTGTCAAACTTAGTTACTATCGTCCTTCAAGTACATTGCTCCTATTATACTATTCCTTGATACACACTCAATTAATGTATGTTTTACTTCCTGTATATGGGCGTCTACGTTTCCAACATACTTAAACACCCTAAAAAGACTACAAAACAAAGCATTAAGAATTATCACCAAGTCTTCTCTAAGAGAAAGTATGACGCTTTATTATTTCAAGTTACAAATTCTAGAACTGTAAGATTTATTTAAACTAGAAGTAGCTAAATTCATGCACCAATTTTCTCAAAATAAATTACCATGTCGATTTCGTCATTATTTTTCGCATCCCTCTGATCGTCACACTCATTCTACTCGCCATTCTTCTAGTAAAAATATTTCTCTTCCTCGTTTCTCTACTACTAAAACCCTAAGATCCATAAAATACATCGGTGCAAAGATCTGGAATGACATTCCACTAGACTTAAAACAGCTCTCCTATAATAAATTCAAATTTAGTTACAAACAATTTCTTCTCAGTCAGTAAATGAGTGATGAGTATTGATCCATTACTTTTAACATTTTAGTCTTACCCACAACAACAAATCCTTGTCTGAAACAATAATTGATTCTTGTAGTAATTTTTTGCTTTCTCTTTATTTTCATGATTTAGTGATTGCTTTGTTCTGTCCGCGTGTCCGGTGTTTGTGAGCTGGGGGCCCGCGGGCGCTGTGGTTGGGTTTTTGGCATGGGCGTCCGCAGGGGGGGGGGGGGCAAGAGGGGGCACTTGCCCCCCTCTGAAAAACCAAAAAAGTTGAAAAAATACGCATGAAAAAATGCAAGTTAAGAAACTACACAAAAAGTTGAAAAATACAGATGAGTTTACTACAAAACGAATAAAACAACAACACATTTCGCAATAATCTGTTTAATTAAAGCAGGGGTGGGCAACTTTCTGGTGATACTGGACCACAAATTATAAATATAGGCTTCCAGCGGGCCGCAGTTTTTAGAAAAAAAAAACTTCTTGGCAGGAGTAATACTAAAAAAGGGTCTGTCGCGTGAAAAAGAGGTCTCTGAAATAAAAGATGACTAGAAAAACAAGATCTTCGGCCTGGAAAATAGCATTCAAAGCAGTTCGTGTGTTGATTGGGTTTGAACTTGATCGCAAAAAAACAAGTTTCGGAACCAATTGGCTATTAGCACATGCTTTGGCGGGCCGCAGGTCGCCCACCTCTGAATTAAAGCATAAAAGAGTTTGTCTAGTTGTCCAAATGCTGCTGTCTAAATTAGTCCGGCCGTTCAATGAGGGGAAACTCCACCCTTCACACATCATAGAAACTGGTTTTACGTTTAGGCATGCTGTTACCAAGGCCAGTGCTAAGCACGTTAGAAAATATTGGTACAGGTCCCGAGCATCATTTTACGTTGATCAGTACGAGTTATTGCTTGATACTTAATTCATTTTTTGTTCTCTGCATGATTCCATTCCTTTAGGTTACTTTCTTGTCTTTCAAGGCCGTATGCAATAGTACATACTATCGCATTCTATTCAGGTCAACAGACATGGCGATTTATCTTTTGTCATGGCGCAAAGACTAGAAAAGTGTCTTTGTATCAATACTCTTCAGTCAAACCACAATCGGATAGACTGGTGGAAGATAAACAGGCGCACACTTCGCATAAGATGAAGAATTCGGTTAAAAGTTTTTGAGCGTCTTTTTTATTGATCTTCAATCTCAAATCTTGCTTATACTCGTGGTATTACCCAGAAGCTGCGTGCAACGAGTGGCGAAGACCATCTTCGCAACTTAGCGCGTGAGCAACTTAGCTTCGAACTCCGAAGAAACGTGGCGAGCCATTGGCGGTGGCCGTGAACAGCACTGTATTTGATTTGACCGGGCGGATATCGAACCCCAGATCTCTGACTTTGAAAGCAATATCGTTACTGCTACACCAATCAGCCGATTACCAACCCGTCATGTGGACGTACGTATGCTAGCAAATTTACGCGGCAACGGCAGCATGTCCAATTTTACTTTTTGCATCTTGTATAGAAAAATTCTGGTTTTTGCTTATATACCGAGTATCGTATCTTGTAAAACAAATTTGGATTTGTTGCTGATGCGCTAGTGGTACGCCTTGATGGCAGAAACTGCGCTGCCGGTACATTGCAATAAAAAAATGAGCAGCACTGATTTATAGGCCGTAGCTATAAGTTTGATTTTTAGAGCTCAAACTACTTTTTATTTTGACATTTTGGATCAGAACGTCTCTATCGGTGCGGGAAGTCTGGGGTTCGATTCCCGGATTGGTCAAATCGGACACAGTATCGCTAATGGCTCACCACCGTTGCGACGTTTCCTCGAAGGTTAAGCAGCGGAGACGGGCCCCGCCACTCGTTACACACTTTGGCGTAATAGCGCAAGTATAGTGAAGATTTGATTGGTTTGAAATGTAAGCATCAACCAACTACATATAACAAGACCTAAGAAAACCATGCAAAAAGAAAGTTGTTTTAACAGACTGTCAAGCCTAGTGGCACATAAACTGATTTGTGTCCGCATAATGCACAACAACATGAAAGAAGAGTTCTGCACGTACGGCATCGGCCGATGCCGGACGTATGGTCAGTTGGTCACCCTATCACTGACACTTACCTGACTATAGCTTTCACTAAGATGGCCATCTCGAGAATGTTTTTGTCCCCCCTGCATTTTTTTTTGCGGACGCCCATGGTTTTTGGATGTCATATTCACTTTTTTCAGTTATATTGTGACATCGAAAATTTGACTGTGATGGGCGGAGCTGTAGGCTTTTGGCTTGTGGGCTCTGGTCGTTTGGACGGAGTAATTGTCGCTGTCCGCGGGCTGTCACTTGACTCGAAGACCACTGGTCCCTTCGTGACTGCCTGTTGCTGCATGTAAAATACGAGTTTTGTCTAACAATGAGTTTGTGTGTACTATTTGGCAACGAAATAAACACTGTTCCGTTCAACTGCAGGCTTTGGCATTTAGCAGTCAGCCTAGTTGGCATACCGGTACTAGGCCTAGTTGGTTAATTGCTCAATGCTAAGCCTGCAGTTGCAGGAGCTTGGGTATGGTATAGCAAAAATTGCTTTGTACTTACTGTAAGCCCGATAGTCGAGTGGTGAAGGAGGTAAGCTCTCGGTCACAAGGTTCTAGGTTCAAGCCTGAATCGACCTGCTCGAGTGATTCAACCCTTAAAACTAGTCGAAGAACTGGTTTTTACAACGTTTATTTTGTAGGTCTTTTGGCCTACCATAATATTAATATCTATTTATATTTCATATACAGACTTACATCGGCCCCACATATTTCAATACTAGTAAAATCAGGCCTGTCATTGCCGACATGTGCCAACTACGCTATATACTCTATGCTAAAGCCTCCAGTGTTGTCGGGGCTTGGGTATGTATAGCTAAAATTGCACGGCTATGTTGTATGCCCGGTGGCCGAATGAATAAGGAGATAAACTTTCGATCACAAGGTCACGAATTCGAACCTGAAGAGTGATCAAACCGCATACCTAGTTGAAAGAATGGTCTTCACCGCAATTTCATAGTAAGTCTTTCTGGCCCACCATGATATCTGTTTAGGATTGGTTTTTTTTGCTATGACATGAAGAAATTAGTTATGATGTAGAAAAAACTGTTAGTTAGTTGGTCATTACTAGTCTACCAAAATGGTTCATTTTTGTATGGTACCTGGTTGTAACGCGGTGTTGTTTCTATCTTTACGCATTACTAGAATTCAGCAGCTGCCCCTCAATGACGTCAAAATTTCTCTTGCGCCACCTACCACTATTTTTTAAAATTGCAATCGCTGCCATAGCGAAATCTGTTCGTGAGAGTAAATTTGGGAAAATGTTTTTTGTGACATAACGCTTTTTTTAACTTTTTACTTCTTGCCACCGAACCTCCCCTTTAAAACCATACCCAACTGCAGACCGTGAACACCGTTTCGACCTTTCCGGCCTCGTCAGCGCAGTGGGTGTGACCGACATTTACTCAAGGCAATATATATGCCTGAGAAGGATTTTTCGGTTTCACTGCACTGACGAGATCTGAGGGGCCGAGACAGTGTTCACTGTCTGCAGTTAATTGCGCGTTTGCATTTGTGTTAAAATCATGCCGCTTTATTATTGGCTGTTACCTCGCATATCTACCTTTCAGTAATTTCTGCTATTAATAAGTTTTATGTTTCAGAGAAGCATCTGCTAGCCTTGATTCAAGGTAAGTTGTTGGAGTAAGTGTCAATATATTGACTATCTCCTTGCCGTGTTGCGCAGTTGGATCATCTCCGTATATGAATAGCGCGTTTCCCTGTCTAGTGGAGATTGAGAGCTCGTTATTCTTCACTAAGTTGTTCATCCTAATCACGTTTTTGCATAAAGGTGTTGGCAGGGGAGGAACTTTCAGGGGAGGAACTTTCACTGACAAAAAACAAACACTTTCACACTGACATACCAGTGGTTGAAGCATGAAATTTTGAGTGAGGGAAGGATAAATCCCCTCTGCCCGCTCATGACTACACATGTACTGTATATAGGCCTACATGTTCGTGATATGGAAAAGCCTATTTTCAATTGCGACTGTGCAGTACAAAGACATAGAAAAAATCATTACAACAAAAATCTGATTTGGAGGCCTAAATTTGATTTGTTATTTTCCGATTTCATAATAAAACAGTCATGTAACTTTATGTCTCAGAGGCCCTGGATTTTTTCCGCCTAGAAAGGGAGTTCGTGGAATAAGGAAAAGGTAAATAGACTTAAATAAACTTAATCGAATCTACGTAATGAAATAAATCGAGAACTTTACATACCGGTATCGTAAAACATTAAATCAAATCTTCATTATACTCATGGTAATACGCTGAGGCTGAAGCGTGTAGTGAGTGGCGGGGTCCATCTCCGGCGGCAGCTACACTGTAAGCGCTTGGGCAGCACAGCTCCGAAGAAACGTTGCAGCGGTGGCGAGCCGTTGGCGACAACAACTGAACTAACTGACCGGTAATTGTGGCTTCGATGCCCAAATAAACATACTTCTATAGCACAGTGGTTTAAATGTGATTAAAAGTATAAATCAAACTGCTCGCTAAAAGTCAATTGCCAACATTTTGCATTTGAATAAATATAACGTCGTAGAGTGCTGTGAACGTAATAATTACGAATGTGGCATCTCTCGCTGCAAATATTGATTCGGGCAATGTTTAAAAAGTCGGGCAAAGTGTCAAAAGTTAAGCAATAATTAAAGCCATACCCAACTGCAGACAGAATATACCCAACTGCTGACAGTGGGTGTGACCAGTGATGAGATTCAGGGGGTTCGCACGGGTTCGCGCGAACCCGTTTTTGGAATGTCAGGATAATCAGCGAACCCGTTCTTGCTTTTTTTTACAGACATTAGACCTTTCTGAGGGAACCTGTTGTTAGTAAGTACGATACAACAGAGAACCTGTTCTTAAAATTTTGAATCCCATCACTGGGTGTGACCGACATTTACCCAAGGCAATATATATGCCTGAGAAGGATTTTTCGGTTTCACTGCACTGACGAGATCTGAGGGGCCGAGACAGTGTTCACTGTCTGCAGTTAATTGCGCGTTTGCATTTGTGTTAAAATCATGCCGCTTTATTATTGGCTGTTACCTCGTATATCTACCTTTTAGTAATTTCTGCTATTAATAAGTTTTATGTTTCAGAGAAGCATCTGCTAGCCTTGATTCAAGGTAAGTTGTTGGAGTAAGTGTCAATATATTGACTATCTCCTTGCCGTGTTGAGCAATTGGATCATCTCCGTATATAAACAGCGCCTTTCCTTTCTTGCAAAGATTGAGAGCTCGTTATTCTTCACTAAGTTGTTTATCCTAATCACGTTTTTGTATAAAGGTGTTGGCAGGGGAGGAACTTTCAGGGGAGAAACTTTCACTGACAAAAAACAAACACTTTTGCATTAACATACCAAATTGTGCAGTACAAAGACATGGAAAAAATCACTACAACAAAAATCTGATTTGGAGGCCTAAATTTGTTGTGTTGTTTTCCGATTTCATAATAAAACAGTCATGTAACTTTATGTCTCAGAGGCCCTGGATTTTTTCCGCCTAGAATGGGAGTTCGTGGAATAAGGAAAAGGTAAATAGACCAAAATAAATTCAATCGAATCTACGTAATGAAATAAAGTAAATCAAGTGAAAATCAAGAACTTTACATGGCTTAAAAACATCAAATCAAATCTTCATTATACTCAAGGTATTTTTACGCTGGGGCTAAAGCGTGTGGTGAGTGGCGGGGTCTATCTCCGGCGGCAGCTATACTGTAAGCTCTTAGGCAAAACAGCTCCGAAGAATCGTTGCAGCGGTGGCGAGCCGTTGGCGAGATTGTGTTTGATTTGATAGACCCGGAACATGCTTCGGCACAATACCCCCGAGGAAAATGAGGATTTTGATATTTGTGATCATCGAATTACTTTGTTTAGGCTTTGAAGACGACCATACGAAAAGCAGACTTTCAACGAACTTTTAAAACCGGCAGAAAAATCAATTACTATATATTTTTGCTTGTATTTTTCAAACATGTTGAATAAATCTACGAACTTCTTTGGTCTGCTAAATTCAATCTGCTCTCTTCGCTTCAATGCGTCTCTTTTCCTCAATAATTTACAGTAATAGCAAATTGAGTTCGTTTCTCTACATATAGCCTACTATAAACATACGTCAAAATATTTTTTTCTTGTTTTTCTCGAAAGCATTAGCCTAATGGTGACTGTAAGATATTTTGGACATCAGCTTTTCGTTAACTTGAAGGTGTTTGATTGGAGTGTGACGTAGCTCTCTACGTACCACAAAGGTTAAATTTTCATAGGTGTACAAATCTTCAGAACTGTGGAGCTTGCTTATGAAAAAATTTTGTAGTATATGCGATTACATCTGTGAGCTGCTAATGACAGCAAGTAACCTGAAAATCTCGCTTTGTGTTAACATAAATACATGGCTAAAGTTGTTGTTGAATTGAATGGAAGAGAAAATTCAACAGTAATAAAGGGAGACTGTAAAGTGAGCCTACGCTCTTCGAGTCAGCAGCCACCCGTGATGTACGTCAAATGCGATCGGCACAACTGCGAATGGAACCCGTCACGTAGGATCAGTCACCTGCGCGCAATACCGCTTGGCTATGTTGCTTATGGAATCAGCTCTTCATGGTTACGTAAGCTTTAACCATGTTTTTTTCTTTTACGCCATTTTAAATGGGGCAAGCAGTGTTGTACTATTTTGATAAGTGGGTACAATAAGAGTAGCCTATACGTAAAAAGTGAGCACAGATCGGATTAAAGCCAGGCTGAGTCAAATTTTGATAGACTTGAGTTGGATTCGGATTAAGTTTAGCGAAGAGCTGAGTGACGTGCCTTAAAATATCCAGGTTTGGTCAAATGGTGGCCCATTACAGGTGTCAACACCAATTTGATTGTGGAGTGCTGTTGGGGGACCTATGAGCTACTGTAAGTTGGAGGTCTAGGGTTTGTTTACCGCGTTGGTTAAATCGGACACAGTGTTTCGAACTGTTGCCACCGCTGGGATGTTTCTTCGTAGCTGTGTATTTCCCAGGCGTTAAGCCGCAGATATGGATCCGCATCCAGTTACCCGCTTTGGCGAAATACCGCGAAAGTAATACCGATTTGATACGAATATCAAGCAACCAAAAACTTTCAGAAAATTACTCATTGTTTGTGACCTGATGCTTCATCCCACAAACAAAATGTCCAAATGAAATTCTTTCGTAAAGCGTTAATCTCAAAACAGAACTTGTTGTAAAACACATGTAGGGTTCATACCAGGGCCGTATTAGGGGGAGGTTATAGCCGCGGTCTCCCCCGGTCAAAGGTGTGCTGCACTTAAAAAACGGCGTTGAATCAAAAACGCCCTCTAAAAAAAACGCTGCTAACGTCTAAATTAAGTCTGCAAAGAAGCTTGAGTCCAGGGTTGGGAAAAATCGATTGTAATCAATTTTCGATTATGATATTTTTTACTTATGTTCATCGAATGCATTGCTGGAGCCTTTACTTTTTTGAATGAATATCGAATGTGGTCTTGTCTTTACTTATTTTTCGGCGCAATTCGATATTCCATATTCGATTCTTTTTGTCCAGGTTACTTTATCTCACTTTAGTAAATTTAAAATAATCGTCGGTGTGTCATTACCTTGTTTTTGCTGATAAATTTTTTTGTGCCAATAAACCAAAAAAAAGATTTTTAATAGCAAAATTGCTTCGCATATACCAGTGATTCTCAAACTGGGAACCGCCGTTCCCTTGGGGTCCGCGAAGCAGTTTCAGGGGGGCCGCAAAGAGGTCGCGGATTTTTGATAAATCACCCCATCGAGTTGTGCTTGTAAATTTAGTGTATGTTACTTGCTTCATTTTCTCGCTCTAAATACCTGTTTACTTAGGGCACATGGCATTTCATTTCAAATGTCCATATGTTTTACAACAGCTACACTACCACTTTTTTTTGCCGCTGAATCAGAATTTATGCCTAGAAATAAAGGACCGTGAGTGATAGAAAAAAATCTTTGGGGATCGTAAAGCCGAAATTTTTAAAAAGTTTGAGAACCACTTGCATATACTATGTCTGTCGTTTGTCTGTAAGTTACCGCGTAAATGTGAGGACATCACAAAAAATGCCTAACGTAGCCTACACCGCTAAATGCTCAGTGTAATATCGAATATCGATTTACAATATTCTTTATTCTTTACTTTTTTAAACTACCATCGAAATCGATTATTTCTTTACTTTTTGGTAAACTATCAAATATCGACTATTTCTTTACTTATTTCGGTATCGATTACCAACCCTGCTTGAGTCGGACAAAAAATTAGCAAGGAGCCCCGAATTCTTGATATGGCCCTGGTTCATACATCTTAAAAATTTACGTGTGATTTTTACACACCTTGAAAATTTACATGTGATTTTACGCACCTTCAAAATTTACGTAAGTGCGATATGCATTTTAGACTACTCTGAGCTCCTCTGATGACACCCTAGCAAGATCGAAACTGTGGCTTTCAAGAGATGGAGCATATCTGCAATAATATGACAGGAGGTAAATTTAAATTATGTAGGCCAAAATATTTTTTAAAAAGCACTAAACTTACCAACTGTTTTACTCCAGATTCGATCACTCAAAACCAAAGATTAAACAGTAATGTTTTAATTTTAACAGGCAGCAACAATTGAATTGCAAGAAACTATCTCTGGACAATAGTTTTGATCTAAAACTTATTCAAATACGGTAGAATCAGTAAGCTAGGGGCGTATCTAAGGGGGGAAGGGTCGCTGGGGTCGTGCCCCCCCCCCGCTGAAATATAAGCTAAGAACGCGAAGACCTTTTTTTTTGGTTTCCACTAGATTTCGGGCGGTAAATTGAACGTCGGAAATTGCGCCCCCCCCTTTCAAATTTTTGGCCACGTTCCTGTAAGCGTATTCTCTTCCTATAGCATTGGACATTTTGATGTAAGAAATCTACTGAATAAGTTCAAGCTTGACATTTCTTAACAGCAGCGCTGACCGTCTTTCAAGAAATCATGCATGGTGAATCTTACGCGTAGGCTGAATCTTACTGAATCTAGAGAGTAAGCCATTGTTGCATTGCTGCATTACAGTTGTGTATTTTCTTTTTTCAATTATATAAAAATAACACACTAATCATTTTCTGCATTCAACAAGTTTTCATATTCTTTTTTGCAGTTTTTCCATCGAAGCCAAGCTATTCCAGTGACGCTGATAAGGATTAAACCGGCTCCTAAAAGCTCCAAAAAACTTGGAGCCAAGTGAAGAACAGTATGTCCAAGCACAATGCTCACAATCATGTCTGTGTTTTGGCTCATGGAGACAAGAGCTGGATGAAGAAGCAGAATCGCACTAAAATTGAAAATGCTTAGCGTCGTTTTTGCTCCTCCCACCCTAGCCTCGTTTTTGCGTCCTTGGATAAGGTGCTTCATGGTAGTTATTCCTGCTTGGTGGAATCTATAACAAGAGGCAAATTAAAGAAGTCAGAAGCAAAACTCAACCGGAAAACGCGGAAACAAAGGCAACTTTTGTAAGTGAGTCTGGATTCGTCTTAAGCATAGCGCCTTCATCGCTTTCTCGTAACAGGAGCAAAGAAATGAAGAAAACAAATCAATCAATGTTTTTGAAATGTAATGGACTGATATGGCTGTAAAAAGGCTAAAAGCAATAACTTTATTTCTTTATTTATTTATGATTTGTTGAGAGCTTAATATAGGCAAGCAGCTCTAGTTCATTAAAAAAAATCAAAATTTTAAATGAATTTTTAGTAATTACTAGTTTGATGACCAAGTTGCAATTGAAGAAGTCGCACAAATTGCTGCAGTGCATGCCACTCCAACGCCCGTTGGTGGCCAACGAAGAGGTAGTACGAACAATAGAATAAATGTTAAGAATAACGTCAAAGTTGAATGGTAGAACACCACAACAAATGGATGAAGCTGCGCATCTGTCGTTAATCAATACAAAAACATCATTAGCATCAAATCAAACTGAGCATTTCACACAAAGGCTTTAAAAAAGCTTCCGGTATTTATTAAGAGATAGTCTGCACTGTTCGTCCTTAAAATTCGCTCAATGCTTCATAAGATTTTAAAAAACATGCTTTTTTGGCAAATAGTATCGTTATTATGAATAATAAATTAAATCAACACCTTTTGCGGAGTAAGACCTGACAAAATAAGAGTCAAATTGCCCGCCGCCAACATTACACGCGACGTGTGATAATGTATTTATCACTGCTCACTTATGGCGATGACATTCTACCGCCACTGCAAACCGCTTAGATGCAAGAACTATCATTAATTATTTATGATTATCAAAGGAAGACGAATGTCAGTGCTGGGCTGACGAAACCAAAATTCTAAAGTTCAAAAGTGCTTGAATTCTACGCCTTAGGACTGAAGCAGCTACAGCAGTGGTTTTCAACATGGGGTACACGTACTCCCAAGTGGTCCGCGAATGAGTTAAAGGGGGCCACGAGGGCTAAAGGGTCAGTAAAAGGTTTGCAGTACCGGTGTTTATTAATTATTAATGCGATTTATAAAATAATCTTTTTGTGAACGATTTAAGGTAGATCTTTTTTGTAGCTCCTCACCAATATTTTCAGTTGAAAACAAGACATCTGCGGACGTGAGAACTTTTTTTTGCTCTTCACTTGATTTTGGGCGGAAAATTGGACGTCTATGACGTGATGACCTTTTTTTTTGCTCTTCGCTTGATTTTGGGCGAAAAATTGGAATCGTGTTCATTTACGTTGATGTGTGAGGGGTGCGCAACAAGAAATTGCTTAACGTAGGGGTCCGCGATTTGAAAAAGGCTGAAAACCACAGAGCTACTGCAGCGTAATCACATAACGATCGAGGAACGAGGCAAAAAAACAAAGCAATATTATTGTAGCATTTCTGGTTTAAAAAGTTGAGTATCGATATTTGCTAAAATGTGTATTCAAAACTATTTGGGATTTTTCAACTGGAAGTCTTTATTTGAGCAAAATGCGTGTAACTTTGAAGAGCCTACGACTGCTTCTTGCGTAATTAATTTTTAGTTTTAGTTGCATATTTATGCTCCAATCACGAGAAAGCAATGAAAGCACTATAACGAGCTCGCTTAGAAGTTGCCGGCCATCAGTATACCACACGAGGATGAGGGAATCCGGCGAAGTGCCTTTACCAACGGTACAAGTAAACTTGCCGGCTTGTTTTTCACACTGCCTCTTTACTGTTGAGCGTCAAGCAGGTAAGCTGTGAATACCAATTTTACTGTCATTGGTTTGACCTGACTGGGAATGCAACCAGAGTCTACAACTCCAGAGGCGGACGCTCTTACCACGCGGCCATCTGAGCTGCTAAATTCTCCAGTATGACTCTCAAAGAATCTACACTTGTGAATTCAGTGGACAGTAGTTATACTAACCCTTCATTTTTCGCACCAAAATCATTCCTAAGCTTCTTGTAATTCCAGCACAAACTATCAGAACATAGCCAAACACACTTCGCACGGTGTTATTGTTTATGTCGCTTGAGTCTACGCTGTCGTTTGATGTTGACAATATACTGGATGCTGTAAGAATACGCCACAAAAATAGTTTGACTACGTAGAAATAACCAGATGTCATTAACCCCAAATCATAAAAGTGGAGTTCCACATCTAGTCGAGTATTTCTGCCTATCGGCTAAAGATGTGTTTACGCAGAATACGATGAAATTTAAAGTACAAAGCAAGCAATCCTACCGAACAGTTAGTGGTTATGACGTAAAGCTACGTCATTCTGCGCTGTATTCTAGAAAAGAATCGCGAGGTGCTTTGCAAAACAACCGATAGAAAGCAAAATTGTTTGGGTTCAAATATATTGTGTAAAAGATGTTTCTGTCAACTGCTTAGATAAAAAATCTAATGAAATTTTGTACGACAACAAATCGAATTAACATCGCATTCAGTGTAAACAGACATTTAAACTGTAGAATGTATACTTTTTATTCACGGACCGTACTAAGGGGAGGAGTTCATTGGATCTTTCTAATTTTTTAGTTACGGCCTGCATATTAATGCAGTATAGTTCTGCGATAGCCTACTTTCAGGCGCACAAAACGGTAAGACAAGCCTTATTTTGCTTTGTAGCCCCTTGCCCCCTTTTAAAAAGAATTTTGGAACTTAGCCCGGATTTTTTGCAACTCATAAGTGTTGGAATCCGAACATTCACTGCACTTACTCATAATGCACGAAATTCCAGCTACACAAGCCGCAATGGCAAAGACATCCTTCAATGACCCTTTTTCTCGGTTTATCAAAAAAGCGAGGATCACGGAAAAGATGGTTCGAATCGCTCCTCGAGTGGCTATAGCATTTCCAGGAGAAATGATGCTGAAATTGTAGAATTAATAAGTGAACAAGAAAATTAAGCAAAAATTTTGTTTTTACTTGATTTATGGTAGGCAATAGCTGTAATAGATGCAGAGAACATTAAATTGATTTCGCCCAGAACATGTCTCAAAATCCAAAAATAATCCTGTAGGCTAAGCTTAATTACAATTAGACATTACTTCCTATGCTTGGTTGCTCGAGAAAACGAGAGGAAATGGGTCTTACTTGAAAGCTTTGAATGAGGTGATAGTAGCCAAAGCATATGATATTGTGACTATGCAACATAGACCAAATTTTCCCGCTGGAGGGCGACAGGACTCCTGCTTGACAAAAGCAAGAATTCCAAACAGAATAGACTGAAATATATGTCACAAATTTTTAGTAATTGCTTTGTTTTTCAGTTAGGTCAGTTTTAATTCATTGCTGTTAGTTCGGGAGGTCTGGGGTTCGAATCCTGGGCCGATCAAATTGGACACAATGTCGCCAACGGCTGGCCACCGCTGCGACGTACTTTTGAAACTGTGTTGCCCAGGCGCTAAGCCGCAGAGATAGGCCTCACCACTCATTACACGCTTCGACGTACTACCGCAAATATAATGAACGTTTGATTTTGATTCTACACGAAAAAATCTAGCTTCATGTACTATCGGATAGCTCATGTATCCTGTTGCTAAGATCTCTCACTATTTGATTTTTTTACATTTCATTACGTTTAGCCAGCTGTTCAGCTAAGAGATTAAGGGCACTCGCTTTACATAGTTGGATACCAGATTTGATTATCAATGGAGTTAGTATGAAGCGACTTTGAACATGACATTCTGTTGGCTGCCCCTGACGTGCCGCAACGATATATTCTGCTTACGTAGCGGTGCAGCTTAGAGGCAGAGAAGGGCACCACCACCTTGTGACACGCATCGGCGAATACAGCGGGTATGCTACGAAAAAGATTACACTAGTTGCTGTAGCACCGATTCAGAATCATAAATGAATGACATCTCTCAGGACGTACATTGAACATTTGTAATTTTTTTCCTAACCCTTAAGCATAATTTTTGGGATTTGCGTTAAAAGCCTGTCCTAAACATGGAATTTCAAAAGTTAGATATTAAGGTCTGCCAATTAGGCTATCGTTGATATAAAATGATCAATAATTTAATAAGACGCAACTCATTAATGCAAATTGTTTTTTGGAAGCTTCAAAAAGTAGTTAAAAAAGTAGGCCTACCTTCATAAGTTTGCACAGATTAAACTTTTTATAAACCACTCATAAGGTGGCCGTATAAGCCTTAATGATTTTTGCCGTCCAAGTTATTTGGTAGGCCATGCTATAAGTTTTTTTTTTACCTGAAAAACGCTTCTTACAAACAACGTTTCCACAGTTCCAACTCCATTTTGGTCTGCGAGCCTGACAAGCACGCCAGTCAGACCATACATAACACCTGCCCCCAGAATTGCCAGCAGAAACCCCATTGCCATTTCAGCATCAGCGTGAGACTTCGCTGGCTCAGGAAACTCTCTGCTCGTTTCTCGACTTATGCTCGGATCAATTAAAGATGTGGACGATGACTGTTTTTTTTGCAAAAAACTGCGATGTAGAGTGATGATGTTCTGTCCTCTGATGTTTTGGGAACATGGCTCCGGTTTTTCTTGAATTGGTTGAATGGTAGAGATCGCTGGAAAATAATGTTTCAGTGTGAACTTAACGTAATGAGTTGACTCTGGTTTTTAGACTTAGGAATCACTACAGCACGTTATAGACTGATAACAAAGGTTTGGTTTTGTAGTTTCAGCTGTGATAATGCGGAAACTGCCAGCACTCTATAACTGGTAATTACTGCGGCAATTCCGAATGCAAGCCCTTAAACACTGTTTGGCATTGATGACTTCCACGCATAAATAAGCAATGATTACCCAGAGCAGCATGGTTAAGATCACTCACTAAATGCTGTTGTTTATGTATACACCGGTTTTAATTTTTTTTTTTTGTTGTTGAGCAGTATCCAGTTAATTTTTAGCCTGTCCTGATAACATCAGCTACCGAAATAGTGGCCACAATCTTCTTATATGTCCACCATACCAACAACACTGACAAGATTAAAAGTGATGATTCTGCAGTTGAGTGTTTTGCCACGAACTAAGTTTTACTTGTAATTATCTTTTGTGCTTCTTCATTTATCGAACTTCGCGCTTTCGCATCCGTCAATTCTTCGCTCTTTACAAGGGAAGTTCTTTCTGTGGAAGCTTGGACGTGCTTCTGCCTGCAGTAAAATGAAATGTTTTTGTGTACCCTAACTTCATTTTAAAGTTTTCGATGAAAATGTAGGGAAAAAATCAAATTAAGAATAAAATCACGGAATGACGACTAAAAAACCACACGCTAGCTCATATAGGCCTAGACTCTAGAGTAATTCCGGGTGAGATGGCCATGCTTCTTATAAATATCCGTGGTTTGCTTACTACTTGTTTAATACGTACTTAAAAGGGAGGGTTCATACAGTTAAGGACCAGAGTTGCATTCCTGTGTCTCATCAGTTTAAGTTTGTCTCACGCAAAATAAATAATACACATTTTAAAAATGACGTCATTGGCCATCTCACCTGAGAAGTGTAGGTGAGATGGCCAATATGGTTGCATCACGAAATGAGAAAGATTTATCGTAAAACAAACAAAAATGGACATGTATCCAACGCTCAGGCTGTCATAGCGCTGTTTTATTCTTGCGCAGCTACAAATGGAACCTGAATTGAGCAGAAATTTTGGTTATCTCAAAACGCTTATACTAGTCAGTGCTGCTAGTCCTATAGGCTTGCTAACGCTTTACTCTAACATTAAACTTGTTTACTTCTTGCCATGATGTCATACGTGAAGTTTGCACACAGCAGCATATGCTCGAAGGTATGGCCGTTTAACCTTCATAAGTGGGTGTTCATCTGCCCACCGCTTAAAGAGAGATGGCTACTCACGTGATTATGCAATAACTAGTTTTTAGGAGGTACCTGCTATGTGATTGCTTTCTTCAGTGGTGCTGATCCTGGGGGGGATGCATCCCCCCCAACATTTGGCGTCGGCCGTAGTGCTCATTAAAGTGTTATTACATCAGTAGTGTAATGCCGTCGAGTGCTGGTGAAGATTGGAGTTGGCAAGTGGCAGTCTGACATAACTTACAAAACTCGCAAATGTACTTCGAGCAGCATCCCCCCCAATGTTCAAAATTGACAAAAAATAGGTAAAATAAGCAAATCATCCCCCCCAATGCTCAACATGGATCGGCACCACTGGCTTTCTTGGAACTGTAAATTCTCTAATCCTAAGACTGTAGAGTGAAAACACGCCTGCAAAAAATATTACTGCCTGCTATCTATATCCTGCTGAAAATTTTCACCCTATCTTAAAAATTATTCTGGCTATGTCTCACAAAATTCATCAAATTTCCACAGCAATTTCAGACATGTTGCTGCACCATGTGCTGATTCGAAACTGACGAAATCAATCTTGCATGGCATGTAAAACTAAAAAATAGCCGCTAATGGCCATCTCTCCATGATAACCATCTCTCCCGGAATTACCCTATATACCGGTACTCCGATAAAAAAAAAAACAAATACAAAACGTGACTGAAATTTTACGTTTTGCTTGGCAGATGAACCAATTAACGAACTTTTTTTTTCATGTTGATGATAACGTTGGACCGATGTGTTTAGAAAAAAGAATTAATTGCAAGTAAGGGCATAGCCAGCTAAAAAATAGGGGGAACCAGGACTGGATTTAAACAATAAAATGTCCCGTTTCACTCGCCCTTACTGAACAATCTCTAAAAAAAGCCTTAACATGTCAAAAAGAGGGGGGTCAATACCCCAGCCTTTTCCCTGGCTACACCATTAATTTTAAGTCATGGAGCGCAGTATTAAACCTACCGTAACAGTCCCATTCGAATGCGAGGAGCTTTGCGATCCATTTTCCAAGTTTTTCAAGTCTCAGCTCATCGTAATTTAAACATAGAGCGCGAAGTGTATGAAAATATACTTGCAAAGTTCGCAGCAAGTAACTTTACCGGTAACATTTATCTTGGATAAAATATATCTGTGATACATCTTGCTGTTATCAGTGTAAGATATTTCTTTTAACTTGCTTGGTGGTTTCGGTTTTAATGATGACTCTTAGCTGAACATGCAAATACAGGTTGGGGCAAACGTAGAATTTTTGGAAAGCAGTAAGAATTAAAAATCGACTTATTTTGAATTTTTGTGCGCTCAGAATGATTGCGCCAATCTATAATTACTGCGAGTAATTTAGGGGGTCTTGATCCTTCTTAGTCTTTTTCTGAATTCGCCAATAACAGAATAGACTTGTGTTTCTATAAAATCTGTGCTATAGATGCTTTGTAAACTATTACATCTTCTTTAAAACTTTTTATTCGTTAGATTTGTATTTGATTTGATTTTTGGGTTAACGCAATCGCAGACTGTCGTGTTACCGGCTCGCAACTGCTGCAAAACTTTACTGCGCTCTGAGCTTATCAAAAAGTTCCGCATCGTAACTTCGTGGCACTTTTCTACGCAAAGTAAAAAAATACTGTCATTTGTTTGATGCAGCAAAGTGAAAATTAAATAGAATTTCATTTCATTTCTATGAAAGTTAATTGTGTCTCTTTTTTTGGCATACAGTCGCTCCTCATTATCATAATTTAAATGGAAAATAGTTCAGCGCAGATATTGTTTTGACAAACCCTGAAGTTCTAAATGCATTTTTACTAACTCAAAATAGCTTTCCAAAGAAGCTAGTCGTTTAAAGCAGTGCATTCTTAGATTTCTGCGCTCTATTAAATATTTAGAAGCTCATTGCGGCATCACAGCGCAAGCAATCCAAAAAATTTTGGCATATCGATCAGAATGATTAACGTAAAAATTTCAGTTGATCTTGAAAATCAATTCTATATTATAGTTTAATGCAATTTCAATCGAAAAAAACGTTTTTTAAAGTTACGTTTAGCTATCTTAAAATGGCTACTTAAGTTGATGTTCAAAGAGACACCATCATGAAAATTAACAATACCTATTCCCAGCACAACGAAGTTTATATATCTATTTAATTTCGCTTTTGGCCTCTACATACTAATAGAAATTCCACGAAGTATCACCGAACTTCAAGATGTTCTTTTGATCTTTCGAAGACGTTACCTTGAAACTGCATCACCATTATACATTTTTCTCTGGCATAGTGGTACTGGTTGGTTAAAAACAGCTGCTGGTTTTCCGCAAATAGTATATAGCGCTGCAATAAATATTTAAAATGAAAATGCAGTTGAAGAAGTAAAGATCCAGCAAAAAATATTGAGGAAACATATGCACTTTTTTGTCTTAATTAAAAAGTAGAACGAGCCGTTATAACAAAAACTTGTCAACTTAATGAGATCAGTTTTCACTTATGTTGTAAATCCTGGTTAGAGATGGCATGGGCCGCTAAGAGACCCGCTAACGAGCCGTTAAATGGTCTTTTTAGTGGTTCGCTAACGATTCAGTTTAACCTTTTGTTTGTAATTGGGCCGCTAACGAGCCGCTACCAATTTTTGAAACCTTTTTAACTTTTATTTTTCTGTTAAATGTGGTTGAAGTTTTATAAAAGAATGGGCTTTGGGCGGGCCGGGCTTTATTTTTAGGATGAGTTGCCGGGCCGGTCACCGCTACTGAGCAAAAGGTTCCGGGCCATGGGCGGTCCGGGTTGCAAAAAGTCAGCCCGAGCCATCTCTTAATCCTGGTCAAACAACAAGTTGCTTTTGATATCCGTTAATTGTGGTAACAGCAAAAACTTTTGCGTCGAAATCTCATAATTCGTATAGCTTGCGTAAAAAAATATGAAATAACTCTTTCGAACACTGCTCTCGAGTGATCCTTGTGGACAAAAGTTTAAAAAACGAAGCTTTGTGATGGTCCAACGCTTTAATTTTATTATTAGTTGTTATCCCCTATCACAAGAAAGCCATTAAATTGTTTTAACAAGCTTGCTTAGGAGTAGCTGCGGCCATTTGTCTGCAGTTCAAACGAGGTAAATCATGCACAGATGGCTTCCAAAACGCAAGATAAGTGTGAACTTGCCGGATTGCTCTTCACACCGTTCCTTTATTACTGAATGACAAGCAGAAAAGCAGTGATATAAATACCAATTTTAAAGCATTCGTGTGACTCAAACTCTAATCTCAGCTCAAAAAGCAGACGCTCTACCCAGGGATGTCCAACCTGCGGCCTACTTCATGTGCGAATGCGGCCCACCTCCGACTCATCACTTAATATGTGGATGCGGCCCACTATCGACCCATTGAAAAAAAATTTTAGAGTCTTTTCTTTGCTCTGCACCGATAGTTTTAGAGAAAACAGGACGTCTGAGAACGTACAGACCTTTTTTTGCTCTTCGCTTATATTTTCTTAGGAAACAGGACGTCTGAGGACGCGAAAACCTTTTTTTGCTCTTCATTGAAATTTTACAACAGAACCTTTGAGATTCTGGTGGTTTTGCGGCCCAGTTAATATTTTAGTTCACGATGCGGCCCATTCAATAAAAAGGTCGGACATTCCTGCTCTACGGCCATCTGAGCTGTCAAAAGGGAATGGATCTACAATTAAGAACAACCGAAGTGGAACTGAGCTCAGCTTTGTTTTTCTTTTGAAATGTCGCGCAGCTTAGCTGAACATGCTACATAGAATTATGTTGTAGATCTTACTTAAAGATTGTATTCTACTGTAATATCAAAAGCATGTTTTTTAAGATAAGCCGTAACAAAATCATTGTCTTGGAAAACAAGACAGTTGCGAAATATGCTGGAGTTTGCGCATTGGTAAACGTTCGGACTTACAGTACAATCGAAGAAAATCTCTTTCTTTTTCAAAACTTGTATAGGTCTGTAGTGACGTAAGCAGGGAGGGACTCCTGCGTGTGCCTCCTTTTTAGCTTTAGGCCTTCATCGCTGCACATTAAAAGACTTTAACATTAAGGTTCTACTAAAAATACACTGCTCTACAAAAAAATTTTTTTTTTCTCGCATGGACTTTGAAAACTGATCAAGGGTGATTTTGGGGTGCTGAATCCGAATCTGAGCTCGGATTTACTGTATCACATCACGTTATTTTTTGCAATTTGCATGTTCCGTTTTGACTGTTACACAAAAGTTGTTCATTCACTCTAGAGTTTGACGCCTTATAATCTTGCGCAAAATTTGTTTCCAGCACACACTTTTTAAGCACATTAGCGAAATGTAAACAAAGAGCCGTAGTACCTGTTATAGTGCCATAAAACAAGCAATACTGATGCTTTTGTTTTGAAAACTAAAACATCCTTTCGGTACAAAAACCTATGGCTGTTGGACGTTTTCGAGGAAAGTACTCCCCTCTTTCACAAGAGCTATATAAGCAGGGTGAATAGCACAGTCAGAGCAGACAAGTAGAGTTTCTCGACACTTGACAGTTACAGGATAAGAAATAAAAACGTGGATATCTTGTTATGCAATCTGCTGAAATGCTGGCTTCCAGACTACAAGAAAAACATCTTCTCAAAACCGGAACAAGCGCTTCATTTTATCGCGACACAGAGGAGAAATTGAGGGAGTATTTTCACTCTGATGGCCAGCTTGTTTACTTCACAGATGTTGCAGAGCTTCTTCTTGCTATGGGCTTGCCTGCTTATCATTCAAGCTTTTGGAGACTTTATCGATAGCTCGAAAAGAAGTCTAAAGTGTGTTTTACTCCACAATAGGAACAAGCATGAATCCATTCCTCTAGGGCACTCTGTTGTTCTAAAGGAGAGCTACTGGAATATCGAGGTTGTGCTAGAACGACTGAAATACTGCGATCACCAGAGGCTAATCTGGATAGATTTGAAAATGGTGATTTTTTTATTGGGACAACAAGGAGGTCAAACTAAATATTTCTGTTTTTTATGCTACTGGGATAGAGGAGCATGCGAAATGCATTGGGTAAGAATGCAATCGCCATCAAGAAATACTATGAAAGCTGAGAAAGAAATATCATAAACTGGTTGATCGGAAAATATTATACCATCACCATTGCATATCAAACTCGGACTAATGAAGTAGTTTGTCAAAACACTTGGTTGTTTTGGAAACTGTTTTGGCTGCGTATGCTCGACCTTTCCTGGCCTAAGCTATGAAAAGAAAAGAGCAGAAGTATTTGATGGGCCTCACATAAGAACGTTGTCAAAGCACCACCACATTGTTACTGCAATGACCACCGTCGAGGCTCGAGCTTAAAATGCATATCTTGATGTGATTCATAACCTACTTGGCAATAAGAAAGCTGACAATAGTAGAGAGATCAAAGCTTCTTCTCAGCCTGGAAGAACTACGCAGTAGAATGAGCATTGAATTGTACTACTTGCACAGCCGCCTAAGCGAGTTTCCCAATAACCTTGGTGACGTAAACGGGAAACAGGGCGAGCGTTTCCATCAGGACATCAAAGTGATGGAGGAACGTTACCAAGGTTGATGAAACTGCAACATGATGGCAGATTATTGCTGGAGTTTGAGAGATATCCTACATGCAGTTCACAAGAGATTAGCAACGAACGAAAGTTCATGATGTCTTAACGTGATTGCTTCTTCGTGTAAAGGGTTTCATAGGATCTACACCACTCTGTACGAGTACATCATTTTAAAGAAATAATACAACCGTTTCGAATGTTGTTTGTGTGTTCTTAGTTGAAAATTAAGAATTCTATTTTATGAAAATATGCCAGACGAAGAAAACTCACCCTTCCGTGTGTGTCTTCACCAGTGATAAGCTTAATGATTCAGATAGCGTTTTTTTTTTTTTTTCAAAGTATTTCGCTTAATTTAGTGCTTGTATATTTTGATCAAAAATACTCAAAATGGATGCGAGCTCAATAGGAGTTTAGGAAACGCACTCTTAGGGAAGAAGGTTCCTTCTATTGCAATCATCATACCATTTATGGGCGCATAAACGCAGCATAAATTGTTCAAGATTTTGAAAAAAAGTGTTTTTTTTTGAAATGTTGCTTTTATATCCCCAAAACCTGATGTGATGGGCAAAAACCAACGCCATATTCGGATTAAGCGACCTCAAATTACCCCACATCCATTGAAAAACTCCATGCAAGAAAAATCGTGTTGACCTGTAATTTATCAAAAATCAAATCTTCATTGCATTGGCAGTATTATACGCCAAAGCGTGTAACGAGTGGCGGGGCCTATTTCCGCGGTTTATTGCGTTGACAACACAGCTCCAAAGATACATTGCAGCGGTGGCGAATCGTTGGCAACACTGTGTCCGGTTTAACTGGCGCGGACCTCCCTCACTAGCGATGTGTTTCAACACTAAGTCAAATGGCTAGTTTTTTACTATAGAAATAAGGTGACAAAACTTCTTCGCACGTCTCCTCCTTAAAAAAATTTGTCCTCGCCCCTGGTTATGTCGTCTATCATGTTTTGACATTGTAAGCGGTTTATGCATTTTTGTTTACTTATTGCTTCTAAAACTTACTTCACAACTTACAATCCCGTGCATGAAAATGCAAGCATTTGGCTTTATTGTTATTTTAGTGCGCAAGTTTACCTTAAAACATGAGAACTGTATGTTTAAATTGTGACAGACTACCAAATATTTATCTTATGTTATGCTGATAAACTAATTTGGATCACATAGTTTGGACGATTAAAAAACACAGATTATAACAGTACATGTAAAATAAAAATTATAAAAAATATATCCATACTCGGTCAGGTAAAATCAAAACCAAATCTTCATCATACTAGCGGTATTATGCTGAAGCGTGTAACGAGTGGCGGGGCTTTATGTCTGCGGTTTAGCGCCTGGGCAGCACAGCCCGAAGAAACGTCGTAGCGGTGGCGTGCCGTTGACGACGTTCAGTCAGGTAAATTTTTGTAGTTGGTCTTTTAGATCGTACAAGAAAATAACGATGCGATATTTTACCATCAATTCTTTCTGTTCGTTTTGGAGGTTGGTAAATCCAGAGAAAAGGGAAAAGGGTCAAATGTCCCTCTTAATTTCTGGTTATATATAAATTGAAAAAAAACTTTAAAATTTAGAAAAAAAAGCGCGAGTTTCAGCGATTTCGGTATTATATAACACAAGTGCAGTGTTTATGGCAATTTAAGCCTAAGCTACCGGTAAAATAAAATCGATGATAAAACTTTTTTATGATTTGTATGATCTTTGAATTGCCAACCATAAACGCTGTAGCAAATAACTGAGAACTATAAAAATAGTTTTACCATGGTAAAACTCAGCTGCAGCTGAGGATAAAGGGGAAAATAGCAAAAAAGAAGAAAAAATGAGGTAGTGGACAGAAAAAAAGGTCAGGAAACCAACCATCTGCCATTCTGCACAGCCTAGTACGTGCTAACAAAAGATAACAGGTATAGAACAGCTAGTGTTTCAAACACAAGTCATGTGCAGGCTATTTTAAACGTTGGCTCATTTACAATACTTTAAACCGTTGAACCTAAAATTTAACCAATAGGGAGACTGCAAAGGGAGCTTGCACTCTCCGAGATAGTAGCAGCGTGGTAGATACGCCAAATGTGATCGGCTCTAGCCGTGAATCGAACTCGTCACGACTGGCAACCTGCGTGCGGTACGGCTAGGCCACGTTGCTCAGCTCACAATATTATTGTAAGCGACATGAGTATCCATCATGAATGATTGTGCGCTGTTAGGATAAACACTTGCAACATGTAGTACAGTTCTACTTCAATGTTTTTATGAAAAGATGTTTATTTCAATTCGGCGTAAATATTTTCCCAAAAAGTTACAGAATTTACGACTCAGCAATTTAGATTTTTTATTTTATTTTTTATGACGCAGTATATTTTTTATATAACTTTATTGCCGACAAATCTGCAAAGTCAATATGTGTGTCGGTCCTTTTATATTCGGCAAACACACCAACAGCAAACGGTGCTAAATTGCCGTCTTTGTTAGGAGTAGAGTGTAACAAGGGTTATAATTTGCATATGCATAACTTTACCCCAACTCACTCAAAAAAACTTATTGTTGAGTTTCATCAATTACGGTGGTCTTTAATGCAATTCAAGTAGTATCTGAGAACCACCAACAGAATATAAACCACTAAGCTGTGGTGAAGAAAGTAATGCAAACACTGCCTACAGGCTAGATGAGGTGGAAATAATTCGACAAACCGGAGCATAAGCTGGAGGTTTAATTTGTATTTCTATGCAGGTAATGCTATTGAGTTTCAAAAACTTTTAAACGAAATATTCTTAGAAAATCAACTTCAGCGAATGGAGACATCATAATTATCAGTCAATAAATCTTTACCCAGTAGGCGTATTTTCAGATTTCTTGTTTACTGCTCAAACGAAATATTTACGGCACAAAATGCCATTGATTGATTCAGGGAAATTCAAGCCTCCTCCTGAATTTTTTAGTACGCTTATCAATGCCACGGTACGGTGATATTTTTGGATAAACAAAACCGCAAACAAGCATTTTTTGATGCTTAGGCTCCCCTGAAAAAGTTCCTAGATTCACCCCTGAATTCCAATCCTTTGTTGACTTCCTTTGGGTCTCGCCTTCCTCTTTTTACGCATGAAAACAAGAATGCAATTTTCAATAGCTAGTATATTGCATTTATTGGCTTAAACTAGTTCAGAAGATTGAAAATGTTATCGTTTGATCGTTTGATGGACGCTGTGGTTGGTGATGGGAATTATCAACTTCTTCTTTTGGCAATTGTGACGTCATTAAGCATATCATCCGCTTTCATGATGACTGGATCAGTTTTCCTAGGTAAGTTTTTACATTCCATGCAGTTCACACAAGCCAATCAAAACGGTCCAAGAATACGTGCTTAGAATTTTAGGAACGCTTAGATTAACTCCAGTGAAATCACTATAAAACAGAACAGTAAATTTGGTCCAACTCATTTGTTTCATTATTACGCCGGTTGGTGTCGTGGTGAAGACACCGCTAACGATGCGGGAGGTCTAGGGTTCGGTTACCGGACCGGTTAAATCAGACGCAGTGTCGCCATTGGTTTGCCACAGCTGCGACGTTTCTTCTTAGCTATGTTGTCCAGGCGCTAAGCCGCAGAGATGGGAACCGCTACTCGTTACACGCTACGGTGTAATACCTCGAGGTTTTTCTTTTAACTTTTCTGCACCGGGCAATACTTTTCTCTGTTGCTCAATTTTATCACACTAGTTAACATTATTGTTGAAATGACTCAATTAACAATGCTCCACGACTTTCGATTCATCAGGACGCTCTTATGCTCGCTAAAAGTTTACCCCATCAAACTGCGAGACGGGCAGGTCGTGACGTTGTTCAATTCCTGCTGGGAAATGAGTGTAAGTGATTTTTCTAAGAATCAAAAACCCATCAACCAATTTAGGCTTCAAGTCAAAATCTGAATCTTGTTATAATCAGTATATGACTAATTTATGACCATGGTGTACTGAAAGTTGCAATTTTTTGAAGCAAGGGTGCGTGAAGAAGTTTTTCCCGTAGGTTGCGGCATTTCTCACAGAATTAGAGCGACAAAGGCTTTTAACAGTTAACATGTGTTGGAAAAAGGCGGAGGTGGCAGCTTAGGAGTTCCTCTGCGTACACCATTGTTTGTGACTATGCAATTTATCAACTTCATTGTTTGCAGCTGCATTGCCTAAAAGTCGATGTCGAGTTGAACCTTATGACAACGACACTTTATATCCATACTTGTCGGATGAGCTCATCGCTGATGTTTTCTCTCCCGAGAATCCGATTACAAGAGTAAGTTAGAATAGACAAAAAGAAGCTTTCACCATGGAAGATAGCCTACTTTCTTACTTATTCTACTATCAAAAAAGAGCAACTACGCTTTGCTTTTAAAAATACATCTTAGAATGTAAAAATTGCTCTTCTTAGGTCTTTAACGTTGGACATTTGCAAAATAGCCTGAAACAATGATAGTGGCAAGCACTGTAACAATGAATTTTAACTAACTAACCAAATACTCTTACGTTAGGCTACACTAAGCTCTAAGTTAAGCGCACTCTAATAACAGATCCTGCGTCTCGGGTACTTGGTTCGATTGACTGTTGGAGCCAATGATGTTACGCTTGGTGGCTGCTGACCCGAAGAGCACAAGCTCACTTTTCAGTCTCCTTTGATTACTCTTGAATTTTTAGCTCAATCATGTGAAAATGACCTGTTGTTTATTAATTATTATTTATTCAATTACCGAAGTTTTTACGCCGGAGCACAAAAATTAGTTGATGTTACGTCGATTTTAGGCACCAGATAGATGTCAAATGCGTATTTACAACACCTCAGATGAAGTCAATTTCAATTCAAGTCAGTCGTTTCGAGAATTTCTTAACCGATCAATAATGAACACTGTCCCTTGTACTGACGGATACCTTTTCGACCACAGTATTTTCGAAAGCACAATTGTCACAGAAGTACGTGATCTTATATATTCCATTTACATTTTTCGCAAAAAATTTGAATTTTTAGTGAGAACAGACTAGCTTTAGTTCTCTTATGCTTCATTTACCAGAGTATAGTCCAGCCAGAGTGCCATTGTTTTTCGCTTTTGCCCTAGATCTATTTCGCTATTAAACCTTTTCATGCACAGTATAACATCTCTTCCTTCAGAACCACAAATGAGAGGTCACTAGTTGAAACAGGTTTCGCCATTAGTAAACTTTACTATACAGTGTACATAACCATAATGATTGCAAAATTGAAACCACTTTTTCGAGAAAATCGTGTATAACACATTAGTTTTGCAACTTGTCTGCAACTATTTTTAACAACAGTACGTGACAGGTCATAAGCGACGCGGGGGAAGAAACAAATTTCTTGCACCATATCGCGTACCACCGGTCGCGACGAACCTTGTAAGTGGTAGTAAAAGCACCTTCTGCGTGACTGACGCAGTTTTTTTTTGTAGTGGAATTTGGTTTGCGATCAAGTGACCTTGTCTGCTGTCTCCACATCCATGTATTATGTCGGAATCTTTGCCGGATCAATTTTTGGAGGAATCTTGTCAGATAAGTAATTAAGTAGGCTACTTTTTCTGCATCAGTTCGAGTAAATCCTTTGGTGCATGTTTATTTCGTTTCAAAATTGGTAACAAATCCTCATAAGGTCAAGTAAGTTGTAAGCGACTGATTGCTGGTATACAGCGGCGAACGCATGGGCCTCCTTTGCAGGTATACGACACACGTTAAAAGCTTTTATCGATCCGATTCTAGTAGAAAAATTGTACCTTAACGTGAGCTGAAGACCTCTTCGAGCTCCCTCACCCCTAAGAAGAATCGCTATTACAATGAGCATTAAACTTTTTAGATTTGGGCGAGTTTTCATATTTCGAACTGCTTGCTTGTGCGCCATTGTTTGTGGAAGCGCTGTTGCCTATTCACCAAATTTGGCTGTCTTCATATTTCTGAGATTTGTACTAGCAATGACTTTCTTTCAAGGAATTGCATCTGGATACACTTACGGTAAGCATACTATTTAAGCTATGGACTAACTAGAGTACTATAAGAGTCAGTAACCTATTTTTTCAGTTGCTGAAATATCAAAGACAAAGTGGAGAATCATCATTGGACTAGTATTTAATGCTCTTTTCGGACTTGGATGTATGCTCTTGAGCGGTTTGGCTTTTTTCTGGAGAAGCTGGAGGGATTTGCAACTCGGTATATCTTTGGTGTTGCTGGTCCCGACGTTTTTGCTTTCTTGGTTGCTCCCTAAATCTCCCAGGTTTGTACATTTTAGATTATCCAGTTTGACTTCTTCGAATTCTCTCATATTCCTTTTGTATAACTAACTTAGGTTATTTTTAAAACATTGAACGAAAAACTTATCTGTGCAATGAGGCAAACAGCGCAGCTTACTAGCTTTTACGACTATGCACTCAGCAGCCCCGAAATATCCTTCGAACACAATCTTCTCTAGCCGTGAATCGAGCCTGACACGAAGGATCTGCAAGGCACAGTTAAGTGGTAGGCTGCAAGCAAGTAGCTGATAATTTGAGTTTGTTTTCATTTTTACTTACAGCACCCCTTCAATAATTTATAATTGATTTCTAAAATATATAAATTAACAGGGTCTAGCATACAAATGTTTATTTTAGATGGCTCTATGGCCAGAATAAGATAGAAGAAGCGAAAGAAGTTTTGCAAGCAATGGCTAAAAAAAATCACAGCTCATTTCCAACTGAATTGTGGACGGAAGTAGAAAAAGAAGCTCCAGAAAAAAAGAAAAATGTAAGCCTACGCTCCAACAACCAATTAAACTACAAAATTTTAAGCTGTAATGTTCAGAAGCGTAACCGGCCGAGGGGAGCACTGTACGCCCTCCCCAGTATTTTGGCAAAGCCCAATCTAAAGCACGCTTAAAATTTTCTTGGAAAATACCTGATATTTGTAACTTTTAACCTGTAGTAATTTGCCCCACCCGAAATTTTCCGCTGGCAACGTCACAGATTATACTATATATACACAAATTACTTACAATGCTGTATTATTAAGCTCGAACAAACATGACATCTTGAGCTATGTGTATTACACAATAACCATAGTCGGTCTACCCGGAGCGCATTTAGAAGGCCTTGTGCCATGCCCCTCTCCCATTTGACTTTGCCTTTCAATAAAATAAAAAAACAAATGTTGCTAAAAGACTGAAATGTGCCACACTCTTTTGATGGCTTTTGTGGTTTATGCTTTCCCCCTCCTTTTTTTTAAATTTCTCACTACGCCACTACGTTTTACATATTAGGCTATGTATTAACAATAGAGGTCGACTCTGGCGTTAAATCCCCAGCGACAAGGTTCAAGATCTCAAGTCGATAAGAAGGAAAAGCTTAAATCTAGCAATCCTTTTTCTTGACATTTTGTCGCATTGCCTCGAATCTATCGTTTAAAAAATACACTGGCCAAACTCCACTTTTTTCAGATTTCCGACGTTGAAGATAGTAAAGATAGTCAAGAGAAAAAAAGCGAATCACTTGTTGAGTATTTCCGAATGCCCTATACAAGATATATGATCTGTAGCAATATGTTTGTATGGATGATAACTAGGTAAAGTATTTTCGAAAATAGTAGTTTGGGCAGGGATGGTGGACATTAGCTTCGGTGTAACCTAGATAAAAAAGCGACTGTTGCCGTAGGTGCCATCTGTTATTGCAAATTTTATTTAAGGCATTTTTGGGGGCGAGAGGGGGAGATCATTAAAACCTTTCCTCTTTATGTCAGTGCTAATTTACACGGTGTGTCATTGCAAAGATTCTTTGTGGTATGCACGGTGGTGACAGCGGTTAGAATGTGCAACTGAACGATTCGCCCCATCCTACATGATCCATCGCGCGAATTAAAGTGAGAATTAATATTTTGTATCATCTTCTACTTTGCTTTCCTCTGACTTCTCTTGAGAAACGTCATCGCTGGTGTACTCGCATACAACATCAACTATCGTGGGTTTTACTAAACACCGCAAAGGACGACAAAGGACTTCAAACTGATGTACTAAACACCACAAAGAACGACAAAGGACTTGATAACCTTAACCCTAATCTAACCCTAACCCTAATTTAATATCCTTAGTCGTTCTTTGTTATGGTATGATTCCAAGTCCTTTGTCGATCTTTGCGGTGTATCAGTCCTTTACGGTGTTTAGTAGAACCGAACTATCATTACGCATTGTATTTAGTATGGTTTATTATGGTTTGGTTCTGGTTGGCGGCGCTCTACCTGGGAACATTTTCGTCAACAACGCTGTGGGAGGCTTCATGGAGTTTCTTGCCTGTCTTATTGCTGTTCCTTGCATTATGTGGAAAGGTTTTACAACCACAACTTCAGCCTCTCTTTTCTTTGCCAGTGCCTCGTGCTTAATTTCCACATTGCTGGTCCATGTCGGCAATGAAAATAACAGTAAGCTAACTTTGAGGTGTTAATTTGCGCTTTTCTAGGTTGTATCATGCTGAAAAATAGCTCTTTCATGAAATTGTTTCTATGCAAAATGCTCTTTTGAGATCAAAAGGCTGCTTATAGTGTTGTGTGGTCATTCACTCAATCCAGTTAACGCTTTGCATCATTTATTCTTTTAATTTGTTTCATCAAAAAGGTTATTTGCAAAACTATATGGAACAGAACATTCAACATTAATTTAGGGAGACTCGAGACTGCGAAATGAGGTTGCGCTCTTCGAGTCAGCAGCCACCCAGGGTGGACCCACATGCCAAATGCGATCTGCCATGAATCAAACCCGTCTCGTAGGATCTTCAGCCTGCGCGCGGTACGGCTTAGGCCATATGTCGCAGACAAATTTATAACTCTACCTTAAAGCTAAAATTAATCGTTCACAAATTTTTTGCAGTTGTACACGTTTTTGCGACAATTTTATCAATGTGCGGAAGATTTGGAGTGAGCTTAACGTTTGGAACAATTTATCTCCACACTGTTGAACTTTTTCCAACCGTTGGAAGGTACTGTAACTACGTACTTGTAATAGACCTACTACCTCACAAGCTTACCGTTGGACTTGTAGTGTTTAGCGTTTTTTCTTTTGCCTTCGTATTTGGATGTTTGTAAAAGTTGGTCTGAAGTGGAGCGTAGCTCAATTTAATTTTGTTTATCTTTTGCGATTTCGCGAATAGGGACTCACAGGGATGAGAGTCACTGGGAAGATTGATTAAAAACTGGTTACTTTGAAAAAGTTTTTTGAAGATTTCTTTGTGCAGAATACTAAAATGGTATGATGACTTTGGTTGGTTTCCTTCTGCCATAAAACTCTTGTTCAAGCTACTTCACTGCGAAACAGCAATATCAATGACAACTTTTCTTAAAGATTCAACGTCGTCGCCCGGACGGGGCCGACCACTCCCTACGTTATCAAGTTCATGCAGCTTGTCTTTACACACCAATGTATTGTCGCATAACGCATGCAAGGTTACACAAAGCTGTTAAGTTGCAATAAAAAAAACGAAAAAAAAAAAAGAAAAGAGCAAAGCAAGCGAAGTCCAACTTTGATCTAACTTCGCAAATACGCAGATGCGCACAGTATATGCGACAATAATATGCGACGTTTTGTTTTTATTAATGGGTAGAAAATACGCGCGATCGTTTATAACTAATGGAGTTTTAGTTATTGAATTTAATGAGAGCTAAACTTAATTTATTGCAGATCAACTGCGTTTGGTTTATCGTCGATGGCTGCAAGAGTCGGAAGCATATTTTCTCCTTTCACCGCTCAGATGCAATATGACATACCTTGGCTGTCTCCGGCAAGTTTGCGCCATTGGCTTACAGTACTTAAATTATAATGCATTACCCTATACACGGTACCGGCCGGTAAGCTCAATTGTTACGCACGTCGCTGCGGGAGGTCTGGGGTTCGATTCCCAAGCCGGTCAAATAACTTGATAAAGTGTCACCACTCACCACCGCACCTGTGACATTTCTTCCGAGCTGAGTTTCCCAGGCGCTAAGCCGTAAAAATGGGCCCTGCTATTCGTTACGCAGTATAATATCGCGCGTTTAATGAAGACGTTACTCAACATCGCATTTAAAATGTAAAAATGCATTGAAATGGTGAAATATGGGTTCGGTGCAGTTAATCGACCTTTAGAAAGAACTTCTTAATGCAGTTAATATAAAAATTTCTTGTAATTAATATGATAATTTGAACCAGAAAACGTGTTGGTGAAATGTGGCATTAATACGCCACTCGCTTTACCACGTTCTCATTAGTCGCTCAAAGTTATAAAATCGGTCAAGCAGTTCTTGCATATCTCAATCATGTCGTTACAAGTCTGTTGAAACAAAGCTGTGAGAATTGTTGCCCAAAACGAATTCACATCTTTAATGTGACGAGTAGTTCGGTCCGACTTAACTGCGGCTACGTTGCATGATCGTCACACGCGGTTCTCACATCGTCGATATATGCCAATGGTTTTCACGGATCATAAGCTAGTTTTAAAAGCAAACAGACTCCTTGAATAAAAATTTGACGGTACATGTAGAAGTTCTACTCCCTGGCTGATTAGTTCCGTAAGCATTGTGTACTGGTCCCTTTGGAAATTTTTTAGGGACCTGTGACCCAAGTCCATAAAAAGTACATTAACCTTCGTCTCGTTTTTGGGAAATTCCCTAATCTTAATGAAGCTTAGTATAGGCTTAAACGACAATATGCAGGGAGGTGACTACTGACAAAACGACTTCGCATTTGGCAGCTCACTGAAAAAATTCGGCTCGTAGGTTCACTTCCCCTTAGCCCCTACAGAAGCTTTATTGAAGTTGCTATTACGGTAGTTTTATTTTTTTTAGGTCATTTATGGATTGACAGCGTCCATTGCCGCTCTTTTTGCTGCAACGTTTCCGGATACGAGAAAAACGGAGTTCACAACAACATTTGAAGAAGCTGAAAACATGTTTTCTGACTACTTGAAAAACTCATTTGCAGCAAAAGTGTTTTGCTTACCTAAGCCTAAGTAAGATGCATAGCCTACAGGCATTTTGTTTTGTTTTTACTAATGTCGAATATAGCCTAAATCTGCACTTTTTGTACGGAATACGGTTTACGATTCTGACGAGCGAATGTAGGCTTACGTGATAAACGGACCCACTAGTAAGCACAGCTAATAATGTTTGCGGTAAAAGCTTAAATTTATGCAGTAGGCCTGGCAATGGTATAGTTCGTTAGTACGAATGATAGTATATAACTATTATGAAAACGTTAGCTGATTTTTGGACGGATTTTGGCTATACTAGTGTTCGCATTTCCGCAAACTGAAGGAAAATTGCAGTAATTATTTTCCAAATTCGGAGTACGATCACAATTAGGTTTTGTATAGGCGTGGGCCAACGCACAAATGCTGATTAAAACGCAAGTGCGGGTGATCTGTAAATCCTGTAATGCAAACTCACTTTCTATGCTTTTAGATCCAAAGAATTAGTGGGGGATGCTGAAACATTACTCCAACCAACCAATCCAGATCAAGAGGCTAAAGCATAGTTCATTCAAACTTAATGGGAATTTTTGCGGTTTGACAATTGATGAAGAAAATTAAGCTCAATCAAGAGATCTTGACGCAACTATTTAAGAACAACTTTTCCGCAAAAGCCGTAGTAAAAATGACTTTAGTAGGCCTAACCGTACCGGCGTCTCTTTTTTTGTTGATATCAAAATTAAGATCTTAGCAAATTATGCCGTGAGCCGCAAAGCTCAATAACACCAAATAGCAATTAATGCCATAAAATCATGGAAGTAAATCCCTTCCCAGAAATTGCGTATCCGCCCCTGGGTGTACAGCAGTGATTTAAGGCATTTATCTTGCAACGTGTCTTAACAACGCTCTTTACAAATTATGTAGGCCTAATCTTTTTTTCATTTCATATTTTAAAACCAAGATCTTCGAACTAGTTTTTAATGATTTTAATTTTCTTGACTAGTGGCGGGCTGCCTCGACAAGCCACTGGTCCTATATGCTCCTCTTGTCGCGCTTTATGATGAGTGTGTAGCGCAACCGTCAAAAGAACGGCGTTTGGTGGTCGAAATACTTCTGGCATTTCCTGGGAAGCTTGTAACCGTAGAATTTCGATGGATATATAAGGCAATGATTTCAAATTATTTCTCACATGTGGTACCATCAACTACGTGATTGCTGGCCATTGAACGTTGTGCTTGCATAATATATAGTATTCACGGCTGCAGGGCATGCTATGAAATGGAATGGAAGACAATTTTTCCATATTCCATACTGCAAAATTTCTTCCATTCCATACTAAATATTTTCCAAACCAAATTTTTTGTCCATATATTCCATTTCATTCTTCCATACTAATATAATTTAACGTAGTGGCAAATACACTATAAGAAAATTATTCGACACGCGCGTTAACTGCAGGATAAGCTTTTCTATCTAAAACTAGTCATAATCATTCGTTTGAACTATTCTATATTGCAAAAAAAAAACATAATAAATGAACACATGCATAAAAAAATACACGTAAACAATGTAGGCCTATTGATGCTTAACGCAAAAAAAAAAAACAATACAGTCACAAAATGCTTACATTGCAGAACCGAAAAGTGACTAATTATCCTCATTCTAGTTCAATTCAATTTTCAAATTGCTAGTTTACGGAAAACGGGACACCGTTTTTTATAAACTACCAATTTATACTTTTTATTAGTGTAAATTTCTAATCGTGAGGGAATAAAAATTGAATTGAAGTAAAATGAGGATGCTAACGAACTTTAGCAAACGTGTGAATAAGGTGAATGCATCTTGAAAGCAGAGTTAAATTTACTGAGAAACAGACTAAACAGCGTCTAAATTGATAACCTATCTCGTAGCCCCTGATAGGCCTATATGGTGCTTGGAACCCCCAAGGGGGTACACGTACCCAAGTTCAAGAACCCCTACTCTAGATCTTCTGAATGGTCGCGGTAAACCCCAATTACAATAAAAACGAAAGAAACGCCAGTCAAAAGAGTAAATAAAACACAATATGGTACAATATAAATAATAATTAATTTATAATGATTGTTTGCAACACCGAGAAATGCTAGCACGACATGGGCCGGGTACACCAACGCTTAGTGCGTGAATTACTAAGTTTTTTATCCAACAATGTTAAATTAAAGCTGATACTTTTAGAAACCTGCGTATTAAGATATCTATAAAATTTCCAACAGAAGAAAATACTAAATTGATTAAGTTTCGGAAATTATCGCGGGAATTTTCCGAATCTCGGGAATCTAGAGAAATTTCGGGATTCCGGTAATTTCCTGGGATTCCCGGAAAATTTTTTGAAAAATTTCCCGTTTCCCAGGAAGTTGAAAATCCCGGAAAAAGGGAAACCCTATTACAAACAATGACCCCGAGCTTATATCCTGTTATAGCTAGGCTTCTGACCTGATTAACTTCTCTTGTCGTACTGCCACGCTACCACCTCAAGCTCAGTCCACAGCACTTGCAACGATGCTAGGGGCTGAGAGGAAAAACATAACACTAAAACAATACGCAGACAGCTGCAATTAACACCTCTGAGAGGCTTTCACAATGATGTAGGCGTAATTATCACAGATTAAAATTCCCACATGTTTATTATGACGTAATTATAATTTTCGTTGCGGATATTGAACACAGCAAGTGGTTCGATTGTTAGCATTAGCAATATATGAATACATTGTGACATTACCACAGATACTACATACTTGTGCTGGTATGCAGTATCTATAGCATTAGGCCTACTTCGTAAGTTGTTGTAAGTTTGAATATATGTAGTGAGTGTGGAAGTATGGAAGACGATCTTCCATTCCATTCCATTCTGAGCTTCTTACATACTCCATACCAAAATTCTCCTCCCATTCCATACCATTGTCCATTCCATTTCATAGTATGCTCTGCACGGCTGGGTCAGCGCGTCCGCTACAAGTGTAGCTCTCAACTGCCTTTCAATAACCGTGATAACCTATTAAAATAAAGCATTGCTCTTTATTTGATATAACATTGTCAATCCTGTCATTTATTGTCAATTAGTACGCTAATAGAGCACAGTATCAGCATATTGATGCATAATCCGTCGATTTAGAATTGAGTTGGAAGTGGAGTTAAAGTAGAAAAAAATAATTCCGCATATTTGTGACGTTTTTTGAAAATTCATACCGTGTCCAGTTACCGTACGGAGGGAGACCTTGGAATGAAAATTGAGAATTTTAATTCATTTGGGAGTGATGGGGAGGGTAAGGTAATTATCAGTTAGCCTGTAGTCCGCAATGGATAGGCCTGCTGGACAGTCAGTTGGTTTGTAGGAAAGGATTTAGGTTTATACATTGTAGATAAGCCTACTGCAGTCTGCAGGCACAGTCATTTCTAAACAGTGGTTATCAGCAGGCTGCCCCTAAAAAGTTCCCATGAAGATTTTGGATAATGTTTTTACACATAATTTCTCCCACTTCAGAGTCGTTTGCATTTGGTACCGTGTAGAAAAAGTTAACTGCATTAGCAAAATAAAACCTTCTAACCCGAACCTATCACCAAACCCTAACCCGTAACCTTGATGTTTGCGCTTCTATAGTCAATAGAGTCTACTTGTTTCCAATTCATATATGATACAACTACTGGAAATTATTTTACGTTGGTGGTACCAACTGCGAATGACCCTGAAGTGGGAGAAATTATGCATAAAACATTATCCAAAGATTTTAAACAGTGTGAATTTGTTTCAGTTTAAATGAAGGCAGTGGCTATTTGTACGGACCCATACAAATAAGCGCTTGGGTTGTTTTCACGCTCTCCCGGTTCTACGAGAGCATGATAAAGTGAAACTGTAAAATAAACCAAAGAGTAAAAAAATGTTGCGGGCCTGTGAAAATAGCCACTTCCTATAACGCTTTCGCTGTGGGTTGTGAATATGATAGTAGTACCTACAGAACTGAATTTCTGCAATTTTTCATCCATTTTTGGTAGTTAACTAAATAACCTGAAAATGAAAATACACATCTAAAAATTAGTTTGCAATCTATGTATTTGTTTCTAAGGATAATCCTAACTGTGAAATGTTTTTATATGCTGATGATGCCAAACTTTTCAGCAATAATGCTTTTAGCTTGCAACAGGGTCTGGATAAATTCACAAACTGGCTCAAACTTCATCAACTTGATCTTGCAGTAGCTAAATGTGAACATCTGTGTATATCTCGCAATCATTGTTCTAATAACTCTTATTTTGCTGGTTCACTAAACATCAAGACTGTCTCTGTTGTTAAAGATTTAGGTGTATACATTAGTGATAATCTTAAATGGTCTTACCATATTTCTCATATACATCGTAATGCCTCTTTGTGTTTTTATCAAATTTTGCGTTCCTTTTCCACTAAAAATATTTGGATTTTGCTCAAAGCTTTCATTACCTACGTTCGCCCTAAAGTTGAATTCAATACGTGTGTTTGGAGTCCTTATTTAAAAAAAAGATATTGTTCTTCTTGAATCAGTGCAAAGAAATTTTACTGGTTATGCTTTCACTCGCTGCAACATTCCGTTTAAGTCTTATAATGATCGTCTTTGCAAACTTGGCATCAAGTCTCTCGAATATCGCAGACTCGAGTTCGACCTCATACTTATGTTCAAAATCTGTCTTAACCTTTGTGATTTGCAATTTTCAAACTATTTTGAGTATCGTTACTGCAAGTATAATTTGCGTCAACATGAATTCGCTGTGCAAACCATTCACAATGCGAAACAGGATCGGTTTAGACACTTCTTCTTCAACCGCATTGTCTCTGTATGGAATTGTCTCTCAAATGATCTGGTATCTGCTTCAAGTCTTTCTTTGTTTAAATTGCGTCTTCATAAGTTTGATTTGCATACTGTTGCCTCTCTTGTATTTTAATGTTTGTTTAATTTTTCCTCACTTGTAAGTGTGATTGAATGTGAATTCTCTCACCATTGTGTTGTATTCAAATAATAATATTTACAGCAAGTACAAGTCTTAAACACTAGTGTTTCCTCTATGATTTTGACTAGTGTAAATTTGCCCAAATGATAAATTCATTGAAATTTTTGCCCAAATACTTCACTACTTTGAGGACCCCTTTTGCAAATTTTTTGCATTAAATTTGCTTTTCCAAGATACAAGCTACAGTCTTGCATTAAAATATTCAAGTTTTTTGTTTAAGTTTTTCAGTTTTGTATTTTATAATACTAATTTCTGGTTCAAAATCAGTAAAACTTGCCCAAAAATTTCGCATTTTTCTCAAATTTTTCGCTTTAAAGGAAACACTGGGAGGCCTACAGGGTAAACACCTTTATACAGTTGATTGCAATGGTAGATAGCAAGTTAAAATACAAACAATTTTGGCAATATTTCAGGAACTTTTGATATAAATTATGGTAACTTTTGCATTTTTAGCCAACCTGGTCAAATCTAACACCTATTTTTTATGAACAAAATTGTTCATTATTCCATAAAAAATGTATCATACACTTCTCAAGATTACCCTCATGGACCGATTTTTCGTTTAAGTCATAAATACTTTGACTTTATAAAAATGAACCAAAGCTAGCATTTAACTTTTACTCCTTTGACTAACACTTCTCTGTGACTGTTAATGTTAATGGATTCTTACCTTATTCGAATTTAAAATTAGACGATGTCTATTCTGCCGTTTATGGTTAAATGACTAAATATTTTGCTGTTTAGGTCTATTTTGCCGTTTATGGCAAAATAGCTTTTAGGTCTATTTTGCCGTAAGTGACACCATGGGTTTTTAAGAGCCATTTTGTGCGAGATTGCAACGACTTCGCGATAGCTCAGTGGATAGAGCGCAACATATAATGGGAAACGCTGCACTAGTTTTGGGTTCAATTCTCGTCGCGGCTTCGATTCGTTTTGCTTCGGTGGCTTTGGTTTGGATCGCTTCGGTTCAATTCGGATTCGTGTGACCTTGGGTTAACAATTGGGTTCGTGAAGACAGTAGAATAGAATATGATGTACCGTAATATTCATGTGACATGGGGTTATGTAGCTGCAGCAAAATAGACCTAAGAGCTATAATGCCGTTAACGGCAAAATAGACTCAGCTTTAAAATTATAACATCGTAAATGCTAATGTGAGGTCGAAAAAGACAAAACTTCAAAGCAGCAACCATAGGCGCACACAGGGGGAGCACGGTGCCATGCCCTCCCCCTTTGGCGCTGCAATAAGGTGCTAAATCCGAACTTTCAGTCTAGTCTGTAATTTCTAAAACAAATACTGGTTGCAGCCTCCTATCACGTGTTTTAGCCAATCTTTTGCTTCTATTCCCGCGATAATTTCTGGAAAACCGCAAAAATTTGTTGGTGGCTAGGGTCTTCACCCTCAGATTCACGGTTGTGTCCCCCTCTTTTGCCTAATCCTGGGTGTGCCACTGGCAGCAACCCTCAGCAAACAACAAACCACACAGCAGCAAAAATCTGCATTGAATGTTATTTGCACTGCTCAAAACCACATACTCAATTGAGCGCTTTTCTTTTCTACACAAGCATACGTTAGGGTGTTGCAGGCGCCCCGACCTTTTCCGATTAGTCTGAACCATTTTTTAGTATTGCAGTTTGATCATCTGACTATGAATATGAAGTTTCGGGGCATTTCGTTAATGTTTACCTCTGCCAATGAGGCTATTTTGAGACCCACTTTTTGAAAAATTTCATGTTTTTTGCCACTAGAGGGCAGAGTATACCTGTGACGTCATTTTCACTGTCTTTAAAATCTGCCCTTTTGTGTTTTGCACTGTTTAAAAAAAAAAAATTTGTAATTGGTTGGTTCACATCAGAGATATTGATGTTTTAGCACGTGTAAACGACGTGCTAGCGCCCCTAGAGGCGAAAACGTAAATTGAAATATTGTGATAAATACTTAGCCGATTTTGACAAAATTTACATCTACCTCCAGGTTTTCAGGGTCAAGGAGTTCAATTTTGGTGTTATTTTTATGATAGGGAGTACGAGAAAACATTAAAAGTTAAAGATATTGCTTTATCCAAGCACTCAGATCTACAAATATTTTGATAAAAAAGTTTAACTGTTACAAAAGGCAGTTTCTTCAAAAATTTCATTTATTTCGCTCTTGGTGAATTGAATTTATCACAATTTTATCATCTTTGAATGTAGCTGCAAATGTGGTCATAGCTTTCTTCTCCTGACTGATTGTGTAGTAATATTGCAACTACGAGCGATAGAAGATCAACTTATGATTAAGTAGAGCTATAAAAAAACAAAACTTTATAAACAGAAATTCTGAAGTCGCTGCTAGCTGATTAGCTAGAAAAACGTTGGAGTTATTTGTTAGCGTGTAGTAAATATCACGAAAGTTTTTGGGTGTTGTCAACAGGAGTTTTAATATGGCAATGAGGCATCATATTTTGTTTCACGCTTCCTGTGTGAAAGTGATTAACTACAGATCGCAAAGTGCATTTAAATAAAATACTACTATGCTAATTCTTTTTAAATATAAGCACTCGCAGTGCTGATAAAAAGCTATGTGTCTTGCTCGAAACCCCTGGACCTGCGAGCATCAAAACATTTGGATTGGGGCTACCTACTTATAAACAGGTTGTTTTTTGCTTTTTGACTAACCTGGAAAAACCGAGAAACGAGGACAAGACGAAGAACCAGAAAGCAATGAGATCTTGTGCGAATTTAGTTGTGGCTGAAGCATTAGCACATAACAAAAAAGTACAACGTGTTCCTGCTCTCCATGAAAAAAATGGCGGAGAAAATTATAGAATTACAATCACTCTACAGAAGTTTATTCCAAATTATACCTGAAAAGAGAAATGGGCACTGTAAAATTGAAGAATTCTAAGAGAAATTAAAACAAACCATGCCTTTTTGGCCTAGAGATGATGAAAAAAGAAAGGAAAACGAGAAGGGGAAAAGTAAAAAAGAGGTGGAAGCCATCAATGAAGATATTTTGTTTTTGCGTAGCATGAAAACAAACCGTATTGCCCATTATGCTACAAAAGATGAAGAAACTGTGAATGCAGCGGAAGCAAAAAGCTTACGCAAGCGGAATGTTGATAAGACTTCGTTAAAACAAAATACTATAAGCTAACAGCTGCTGATGCTACAACCTGGAACCCATATTCATCGAGTGACAGCAGCACACAGGAAAGTGAAACAGAAGAACCAACAACTTCCACTCTTCAACGTTCACACAAGCGTATAGTAAAAAAAGGCACAATGATATTTATTCCACACGATGTATTAAAACACCCATCTCTTGTTTCATCTAATGCCAGAAACAAGCTTTCAACCACCGCAATTTCTAATAACAGAACACTTATATCTGTATGTTATGGTGACCCAAGTGCCATTAGTCTGCATTATTCAACAACTCACAGGTGTTTTTGTTGTATACGGATGTATTATATTTTATGTTGTTTATAAAAATAATGATGAAACTGTGCTGAATGAGATGTTATTGATATAAATGTGCTATAACCAGGGTTACCATTTCGTGCTTATTTCGAAGATTTGTGCTTATTTTCAAGGGCAATGTCTTAGAAAACGTGAATGTGCTTATTTCTAAGAAACGTGCTTATTTTTGAAGTTTTGGCGGAAAAAATATATTCTGCGGACGTGAAGGCCTTTTTTTTTATTTTGGTTTTCGCCGATTTTTAATGGAAAAACAGGACTCTGTGAAAGTGAAGACCTTTATTTTGTTATCTTCAACGACTTTTTGTGGTTTCACAATAAAAAGCTTTTGACGTTTTGGTAATCTAACTGCAGCGTGCTTATTTTCTGGTGTGGTCCGGTGGTAGCCCTGGCTATAACCCACAATGTTCATGAACTTGCTAATATCTATATGGCTACAGCTTTGAACGAGACGTTATTGGCACACTGAGAGTGTGCAATGACTCGGCCAAAACAGGAGTGAAACTGGTAGCTGATTTTCTTCACCTAGCTAAAAAAGAAGAAAACTTACAAAGTTATGTGAAAGCAATGGAGAAGGATCGAAGAAAAGTGCTCAATCTCCGTATACGGCCTTTGGCTAAGGAATAGACATTTCTATTTGTGTGTGGAGTATGTTAAGTGTACTGGTAGTTATGTGACTGTGTGATAAAGCGCCGTTTGTACATTAACTAAACGTAGTGAAACATTAATATGACGATTTTTTGTTGATACAAGTCACACTCGAGTCTTCAAATGCTTCCTTTAACAGTGGAAGTGTAGTAGTGTGTGTATAGCCAAAAATTTTTGATCAATGCAATGTCAGTACTTTAATTTGACATGTCAAATTTTCATAATATTCAACACAACTAGGGTTTGTATACTCCAGTAAACCTCCTATCAAAAAAATAACATCAAATTCGAACTTCTTGACCCTGAAAACCTGGAGGTAGATGTAAATTTTGTCAAAATCGGCTAAGTATTTATCACAATATTTCAATTTACGTTTTCGCCTCTAGGGGCGCTAGCACGTCGTTTACACGTGCTAAAACATCAATATCTCTGATGTGAACCAACCAATTACAAAATTTTTTTTTTAAACAGTGCAAAACACAAAAGGGCAGATTTTAAAGACAGTGAAAATGACGTCACAGGTATACTCTGCCCTCTAGTGGCAAAAAACATGAAATTTTTCAAAAAGTGGGTCTCAAAATAGCCTCATTGGCAGAGGTAAACATTAACGAAATGCCCCGAAACTTCATATTCATAGTCAGATGATGAAACCGCAATACTAAAAAACGGTTCAGCATAATCAGCACAAAATTTAATTTTAATGGGGCACCTGCAACACCCTAACGTACGTATTTTTACGTGACAGTAATAGCGATAACCAGCATCTCGCACCAAAGTGATGAGATTTTCACAGTTTCGCACCCGGTGATAAATTTCCAAAAATGTTTTTATACGTGACTTAGCAGCGAAAGTGTTAATAAAATTTTCTCCATAGTTTTTTTGTGGCATGAATAAAGTTTGATTCAACTGTTCAAGTGTTAACCCTGAATTTGAGCATGCAGAGTCATGTTGCTTGTGCACAAACCATTGAGCAATTCGAGTTGAATATGGCAGAAATCATTACCGGTATTCTGGTTGGCAGTCAACAACAGGGTGGAGTGAAAAAAATTTTGTTGGAAATTGAAAAAAGTGTAGTTCTCAAATCCCGATAAATGGTCTAAAACTCGCATAAAATTGTTTTTGGGGGGTTGCCCCCATTTTTCAGCTGGCAACCCCCCAAATGTAATCGCGATTGTGGGCGTGTGGGGGTAGTTTGCATATCTCAGTCACCACTGGTCGTAGAGTAATGGTATATAGCTCAAGATCTGCGGAAACACCATGCTTCCATCTGTGCTAAGAAGAAAGTTTTCTCTATTTTCAACACAACAAAAGTTATAGCCGAAAAACAAAAAACATGGCCATTTTTGGTACTGGTAAATTCATTGAAAAATTCACCAATGTGTAACTGTGTAAGAAGCACGGCTGTTTAATTTTGATTAGTGAAACTAACTTCTGTCATATAACTTCAACTGTTGGTGAGTGCTAACAGTAAGATGGCTAGAAATTGGATGAGTGGTAACAACTGTCTCAAATCAGCAGAACATACTGTAAGCACGAGAGAAAGTCACTGAAATAAGAGTTAAGTAAATTTAGTGGATTGGAGGAATTGTTAAATAAGCCTCTTCAGTGGGTTGTGTGTTTGCTCAACACTAATGAACTGCCCTTGCGACATGTGCTTGGAGCTCTTGATGGTTCCACAAGTGGTCCAGATACTTTTGTGGGGCCAATTGGGAAAATATTGCATGGGCCTGTGTCAAGTTGGACAATTACCGGTACTCAATTCAAACCATTGTCAGTGCCTTCTTCATTTTTTCCTATTCTTCAGGAGCATGTTGTCACCGACTAGATCAATTTTATGGTTATAACAATATGTTGGGCACTTATACATGCAAAAGTTGATGATGATTTGGCTTATTGATAGGTTGGACTCATTGTTCATTTATGATGGCTCACTTTAGGATGCAGAATTCTGCGCGATTATGTGTCTCTAGAAGAGCCACCTCTGAACCTGGAAATTTTAATTCGTTATTGTCTAACTGTTTGTTTGCCATCTTGGTTTGAAACTAAACAAAATAGTCAGGTAACTCATGGATCCAGAAACTTTTTCAACTTGATTCAGAGAATTAAAAGTTTTTCAAAATAACATGTTTAAGAAATTGCTTTGAGTGTGGTGCAACGGAGTGGTTATTTTGCTCACCCAGCAAATGTTTTAATTGCGGTGTTACGAGATGATAATGAAAATGTAAGGAATGTAGGAGTGGCAAAAGTGCTAGCACTTCGGAAACAAGTAGTTGAAGGAAGTGCTAATAATGATGACTGTCCCCATTTACTGAACAGCAGTTTGATTTGCTTGTTTGATGTACCAACTCTGAACTTGGAAGCATATGCTTACTACGAATTAGCCAATGTCGATTCTTACCAGCAACAACCTCCAGCAATTGCAAGCCTAACACATACAGAAATAGAAGAGTGTCTGAGGAAACCACTAGTATTACACCACCCATGTCATAACCAATCTGTGGAGCGGCATGTCAAACTTGTTATGGAAGCGCCTGCACAAGCTGCAGGATTTGAGAGATGAGATAGAGTCATTCGTCAAAAAATTAAATCTCCCCAACTCATGAAAACATTTGACACCAAAAAGCACTGAAGCAGTTTAAATAAAGTATTTTAGTTAATCATGATTATTGTGTGAATGTGTGACCTCCTTAAGGCGGATGGATCGAAATTGATCTCAAATTGCTCTTTGTCACGCTGTTGCTACTGCTACATGGTTACTATGTTACTTTTGTGATTTTATTTTATAGCATTTCAGTGACTTTCTTTTGTGGTATGTGCCCACTAATTTGAAGCAATAGTTATTACTCATTCAATTTCTGGCAGTTTTCACAAAGTTATGTTTTAGATTTTCATTGTTTCTGTACTATAAGCTGCTATCTAGTGTAAATTTTCAACTCTCAGCAAGAGTAGAAGCTACTAATTACCATGTTGCAAACAGTGATAATGAAGTGAAATGAGCTTTGCTAATCATAGTTAAATATCTGCGCTTATAGCTAGAACACAGGTGAATTTTTCGACAACTTAACCAAAAAATGGCCATGTTTTTTGTTTTTTGGCTTGAATTTTTTTGTATTGAAAATAGAGAAAACTTACTTCTTGGCATAGATAGAAGCATGGTGTTTCTGCAGATCTTGAGCTATGTACCATTACTCTACGACAAGTGGTTATCGAGACATGCAAACTACCCCCTTGCACCGGCTGGAAAATGGGGGCAACCCCCCCAAAACAAATTTTATGCGAGTTTTAGACCGTTTATCGGGATTTGAGAATTACACTTTTTCAATTTTCAACAAAATTTTTTTTCACTCCACCCTAACCAGCAATTGCAAGAAAACAACTGGCCCGAAATACCAGTATCTCATTGCTTACTTTTCTCGGATTTCACCCCTTTGAAAGTGCTATTTCAATTGCCCTTAGAACTTCTGAGTAATATTGCACATAGACTGCTGACCATGTTAATGTGAAAAGTAATGAAATCATTTAGGCTGACCACTGACCATAAGCAATTAGGTGAACTGTTTCCTAGTGTCTGTACAATTTTTGGGCAGTTTGCAGTTGGCACTGTAGACTAGACTAGACACTGTACCGGTACGCACTGTAGAGCCTTGTAGACACTGCAGGCCCTCTATTGTCTACACCATAGGTAGGCACAAATCGCTAAACCGCTAATTAGCAAAGCTAATTTTTTCCCTAGTAGATTAGCTTTCAGCTAATGATCAAAAATGTTAGCAGACTAGTGATCGAAGCTAATTTTTTCAGCCAATCCGCTAATCTGCTGGAATAAGAATAGTAACTACTGCAGCTTTATTAAAGAAAAGCTTTTAATTTGCCATAACTTTTTCGTTTTTTGCGCCAGAGAATATCGAGGGCTTGGAGCCAGAACTGTCTATGTCCATTTTCAACGAAAATGAGTTGAGACCAAAAAATTACACTCATATATTTTCTACTCATATTGTAGAAGTATGTGTTTCTTTTGCTATTTTTCACTCATATTGTAGAAGTATGTGTTTCTTTTGCTGTCGTTGGAGACAAAATAATAAAGTACTACTACTACTCCCTCCGTGGAAGCGCTTTTGTTTCCAAATTGGCTTAGTCTCACAGGCATCGTAAGCATGTTAAACTGAGCAGCCGAAAAAATTTCTGTCATACCATTTCGTGATCAGTGCAATGCAAGCTTTCATATGCACCAAGTTTCATGTGGTACCTAGAAAAGGTACACTAGCATGCTTTTGTGACGTCATCACTCAAACTTTGGGGGCTTTTGTCGGGGATAAAGCAGTCGAACAAATTTCTATCACATACCATTTTGTGATCTGGTCAATGTAAGCTTTCGTTTCTGCTAGGTTTTATGTAATACCTAGAAAAGGTATACTAGCGTTGTTTTGGAGGGTCTTTGGACCTCCATTATTACGGTCAAACGCATCCGATCTGACCCGGCAGAAATCACTTTTCGCCGATGGATTTTGATCTAGTAGGTCGCAATATACTTGGTTATTGGTACCTAGAAAAGGTATGCTAACCCTCTCAGCTGCCGGTCTATCAACCTTGCACTTCGCAAAGACGTGATAGGTGGACATGGTCAGATTGGTCAGACTGACGCATATTTTAGTAGGCCTACTGTGCTTATTTCCCTGCTGTACTTATTTCGGCATTGTGCTTATTTTAGTACTGTGCTCATTTCACTGCCTAGTTTATTTCGATGCTGTAAGTTCTTTCAGCGTGTGCCCAAAACCTTGACGATATATCGTGCTGTCAAATAAACTTTTGGAAATTGCGTTGATACGATATTATTTAGATTTGGCTGATCAACTGAAAAACGCAATATTAAAATGATTGCTACAAGTCACAAAGTTCATTTTTCGTTGTTTCTGTGTCAAATTATAGTCTTATGATTAGGCATAATTAGCAGATTAGCGGACTAGCGTTAGCTTCCGCTAACAAAAAATTTGTGTTATCGGATTAGCGTTAGCGAAGCTAATCTTTTTGATTATCGGACTAGCTGTTAGTGGAGCTAGTTTTTGCGTTAGCTGTGCCCACCTATGATCTACACTGCCTGCTGTCATAATGTCTGCAGTGTGTATAGTGCATAGGCTAATTATCTATTTTCAAAGATTTTTTAGACTTAAACTCTAATTGATCTTGTTAATCTGATAATGGTTGTTCTTCATGGCAAATGCATTGTTGTGGGTAAGTTGAAAAAGCAATAGTTACAAGACATGAAAAGAATGACTTGAACATCTTGATGTTGTTTTTTAAGGTGATTCCACTGTTGGAAAAACAGCAGTTGTGCAGTCATTTTCAAGTGACGGAACCACATTTCCCAAAAGTTATTTAATGGTAAAATGACTTGATTGCATAAGTTAACGTTAATGAAACAAGAGCTGCTGCAATTCATAATTGAAATTCTTTTTTATTTATTTAGTTGTGAGCCCATAATGTATTTAGTCATCTAGGCTGCGTAGTTATCAATTTTACTTAAGATACACTCTTAAGATCACATAAATAAGCACTATTAGTGTTAGGTTGTTAGCTCAGTGTGGTTTGTGTATGAGGGACCTGCTGTACTTGTGGTAAAAGGTGCTAATAAATTGGATTATTATGTGTTCTTTTGTCTACTTTTTCAGACAACAAATGTGGATGTTGTGAGCAAGTTTGTACGTTTGGACAACCTCAACAGAGAAAGTGTGGTAAGTCATAAAAATGGTGTATTTATGGTATGAGTTGTTGCAAATTAGCACATTGTAAACATACTGCGTCAAAGGGGGGGGGAGGGGCATGGCACAATGCCTCCCTAAATGGGTATAATTTTTCTGTTTTAGCCAGTTGATAATGTGAAAAATCAATATTTAATTTTTTCTACTTTTATGGAGGATTTAATTCTTTTTTTTTTTTTTGCTTTTATGCAGGATGTTTTTCTGTTTGACACATCTGGAAAATCGGTGTTCAAAGATTTAACCGAAGTCCATTATGATAAACTCGGAATGTTTGTCATTGTATTTGATGTCACAGACAAAGAGTCATTCGAAAATTGTCAAAAATGGATGAAAAAATTGAAGCAGTATCTTGAACCTGACAAGTCCATACCAGGTACTAGAAGTGGTTTTGCTGCTTAGTATCATTGCTTTAGCCTTGACGAATCATTTTTAAGTGAAGATAATCCTCAATGTACTATATACTGCATGCAAGTGGCAGTTAACAGAAATGCACCTGAGATAGTGGTGGTAGCGTAGGTGAATTCAAGGAGCATATTTCAGAGTGGTTCCACTGAGAAAAAAGAATTTGAGCAAGACCATAAATGGAAAAGTGGCTCGTTAACCTGGCAGTAGTAACGTGCATAGTATGCTGGATTACTAGCTTTTGGGTTTAGAGTTCAATGCTGCTTTAGTTTTCTTTTGTGGGTGTGTGGATGGGGCTTGATTAGATTAGACTTACTAGGTTTTTCCTGATTGCCCATATACACCTTAGTAACACACGCATAAACCTAGTAAAGTCAAATCGAAAAGCAACGTTTATTCTACTGATGGAAGTAGTTTCAGATCGAGTCCCATTTCACCAGTGACAGTATGGAACGGTGTCCGCATGAAAATTTATGACGCCATGAATTGATGACGTACGTCGTAAACTACATGTGAAAATTTGTTTAAAAATTAGTGGTTTTTGTAGTTGGGGGTGATGGTGGCAGTTTTCTCTAATTAGTGTAACAAGTGAGAGTTTGGGTGTTCGCATGATAATTTATGATGTCATGAATTGATGTCGTACGTTATAACCCACAAGTGAAAAATTATTTAAAAATTAATAATTTTGAAGTTGCGAGGGATGGTGGCAAACTTCTCTAATTAGTGTGACATGACTGAAAGTCGGGTGTCCGCATAAAATTTTATGACGTCATAAATTGATGACATACATTCTAACCCAAAAGTGAAAAATTATTTTCAATTTTATAATTTTGGTAGTTGGTGGTAAACTTATCTAATTATTGGAAGCTCGTGCACGTTTTCATCAAGAGGGCTGCAATTTTTTGTACGTAACCTACTTCAGCGCTCAACTGCGATTTTCTCACTTGAGGAGCTGAAGCAAATTTATGTATTTTATTACCTTGCTGACTTAGAAATGGAATTTTTCGATCGAGTGGAATTCGATTCAAAAGTTTGGATATCCCTGCCCTATCACTGAACATTTTTAGTTTTGATGCTCAGAAGTCGCTGTAATCACAAGCGTGTAATAATAATGGGAAAAAAATGGGAAATACAACTTGTATTTAGTTGGTGCCCCACTTTTTTAAATATCTCGCTACGCCCCTAGACTAGGCCTAGGTCATCCTGATCTACCGAGCTTGCCTTCAAGATATGTATGCTTATCAACTTTAATTTACCGTTTTTACTTAAAATCACTATTTTTCTGTTTTGTGCGAAAGGCATTCGAATAATAAATTTTGTCAAAAAAGTGATTGTTTCAAAACGATAAAATAATCAAGCAAGATGGAAAAAACGATTTTTACATGGAAAAACCTAGTAAGTTAAAACCTACTAGGCTAGCCCACATGAAAATTTCTATTACGTCAAAAACGGAATTGTTTTTAAGACGATGGAACAACCAAGTACGTTGAAAAAATAGGTTTTTCCTAAAAAAATGCAAAAATTTATGCACTTACTAGGTTTTTCCAATGCTTTCCAGCTTAATATCTCGAAAAGTTGAGCATATTTTTGGCTCTAAATGGTACCAACAGACGCGAAAGAGAGCAATGACGCCCCCTATATAGCATTTTCGAAAATATGCGACCTAGTAGCTTTTTCCATGTGACATGAGCGGTATGTTTGTTGCAGGTGTTTTACTGGGAAACAAAACGGACTTAAAACCGCGAAGGAGAGTTTCAGCGGATGTAGCAAAGATGTTTGCCTCAAATAACGGGTTAACCTATTTCGAATGTTCTGCAGTAAGATATTAGCATGTTGATTTCGTGCCTAGAGTTTTTGTAATGATGTTTTATCTTAAAATAACACAGCCTTAAGTTGTTTAAAACAACAACACATTATGTAGCAGAACTGGAGGCAGCAAAGGGACCAAGGATCATGGAGTTAAACAGCCGACTCAAGAATGCTTCAGAGTCGTGAAACCCAAGAGTATCCGGTCATTCAGCGTATTGCGCTAACCTAAGGACCATTAAATAGTCCAAACCACAGCCATTCACTCCCGAAATGATGCTGCAAGCAATTGCGATGCAGTACATTTTTATAGTTGAACAACTTTAGTTAAATAAAGTCTCTTCAGTGGTGCTTAAAACTTCAAATCCATGAAGTAAATCCATCAACATACAATGCATTCTACCTAGCACCTTTAAAGGTTGCTTCTATATCAAACTCAAGTTTTTGGCCTCAAACAACGATACCCAATGAAAGAAAATATAACCACTAATCCATAACTAAGTTCCCGGTAGCCTAACTAACCCACATCACTATAAGCCCCTATGGCAACCCACTAATTTGCAGCTGCAGACGCGTTTCGACCTTATTATGGTCTCATCAGTGCAGCATAAGCTCTGGTGGAAGTGATTTCTTTGAATACAAATCTAGAGACGAATTACCTTTACAGAAAGACTACGAGGGAATAGAAGCACCTTTCCGTTGGCTAGCTGAGAAGTATTATAGACTTCACGAAGAATCCCCAGAGTTGATTCAACAATTGGACTAACAGACAGTCAAGATTTGTAAATGCTTCTTGGTGCTATGATTTTTGTAAATAACGTGTTGCACTTAATAATTCCGAACTGTTATAGGCTACCCCAACACTACGTGAGTTTATTTTATACCAGCTTTTGTATGAATGCTGTGGTGCTGTAATGCGTTTTGACGACTGCATACTACAACGATTCATGTCTTTCTTGACTTTGCATGCATGCTTAAATTGATCATTTTGTCCAGGGCAGATTGAAAGTTTAATGGGTCTGGAGCTACATGATAGTCAGGGACCTGTTTTATCCACGTTCAAGGTACAATAATGAAAACTTTCACACGTATTGATCATATATTTTATGGGCACAGACTAGCTGCTGCTCTCAACCAGGAATGCCCCAGCAGAATTTTGCTCTTCCAAGGGTAATGCTAAGATACGTTTTGGGTCCAGAGATGCAAATTACAAACTCTCAAAAAGAAAGTTAACGATTATTCACAGTATTTTAAAGTTTTGTTTTCTATTGCAAAGAAAAGCTAGAGAATTCAGTATTTCTTCGCGAATAAACGGAGATGAATCTACTGTTATAGTGCTCGTCACAATAGGCGTAATAACCTATATTAGAAACGCAGGGCCGGCGCTGAGGAGAGTCAGGCCCCCCCAATTAACAAGCTTTCACTTTTGAAGACAGCGGCTTTTGTGCTCAATTTCAAACCTGATAAACGCTTGGCCCCCTCAAGTCTACTTACTGCTCTGTAGAAACGTGATCCCACCTTTGCATTATATTACTACAAAATAGGCTTACTGTTGTTACTCGGTAAAGTTCACGTCAGTGGCTATCGGTAGTGTTATTTTTGCTGTAGGCTGTGGGTGTGGCGTTGCTGTCCCAGTCTTAATCTGGCCCTGAGTTCACTTCGTAGGAAAGCAGACAGATTAATATACTTAGAGATATTTTTAAACCCTATTGCATTATCTTAATATAAACTTTGCTATTAGTTTTGTTGCTAGACTATTGCTGCAGGGTTGTAAATTTTCTGGACTGCGTCATCTCAAGCATACGTTTTAGAAATAAAGTTCTACACTAATATCGTATGTTTAAAATTACTTTATAGCGCTCTATGAAGGAAGAACTTGCAGCAAGGCTATTGGGGATTTACTTCTAAAAAGAACAGACGGTTTGATTGTACCAGCTCGTTTTGTTGTTTTTTTAATGTAGTACTTGTAAATGAGAAAAAAACGAATACATTTACGGTCCCACCTTTAACAAATCAAGAGCGTATTACCATGTCATTACAAATATTGTTACATACTTTCAACCAGTTCCTTAGCAAATATACAAGGCTTAAAGAAGCGCTGATAAGCTGGAAAGCGAAACTTCTGGTAACATTAAATAACTAAAGAAGTTCAACTTAAAGATGCGACTACTGCAGTGCAAGTTTTGCTCTCGCAAAGAAATAAAAAGAGATGCTTTCCGTCAGCTACTCATGACGTCACTGGAGTCCATAAGCCAAACAATTGAAATGACGTGAAGTAAGATCGCTCTGAATTCGACCATGAGCCAGTTGACTGGCATAAAGAATACTGCATTGCTGCAAACGAAAAACAAATCGAGAGAAAAAGTCGAATCGCAGCTTTTCGAACAGCGAAAATTCTAAGTGAGATCAATAAAACATTGGAAAGGCATAGTATTCTTTAAACTTCGTTACTGTTGACGGCATTCCTCTGGGCATTGTTTCAAACCGTGTTTAGAGTCATTTGTTTTGGTTTCACTCTTCAGATCATTATTCTTCGAAATACCTAAAAAGCAAACCTTATTTTAGTGTTAATACACTCACGTATAAGATTTGTACTTAATCCTGTTTCAGAAGTTGGGCGTGACGGTAGTAAATGGTAGCTACTGTTCGGTGAACTGACATCGGCGCTCTGGCGTGATCTATTTTATGCGATCTTGCCGCGGTGCCTAGGGTGGTAAAATGTTTGCAACACTGCGAAATATGTGAGCACTGAGAAAATAACGTCACTGAAATGGAGGCGAAACGGTGTGCGTATGTACTAATTATGTAGTCGCACCAGCTAACGGCAACTGGGCTAAGCAATACTTCAAAAACTGTATATAAGTGACTGGGGACAAACTGATGAAATCGTTGAAGCCACTTTAACTCGTAGTGTGTCGCTATAATTGTTCAGAAGCTAAATATTAGAGGCATAAAACATGGCAATGCAGAAAGTCTTCCGCAAATAAACCTACTACCACATCTAGTCTAAAGCAGCAAAGCTCCCATAACGTACCGGCATTAACTGGTTTCTCTAATACAGTAGTCTTATGTGGTCTCATTGGGATATTTTCGTTGTTGACACAATTTGATTGCGAAAGAACGGCAGTGGGCTCGGTAGGAATTTCCTCTATCTTTCTCGGTTTCACATGTCGCATACCTTGCACTAAAAATTGAAGTAAATGGAAAAAGCTAGAAACTAAATTATTCACTACCGCTGTGAGTTTTACCAAGCATTAGCATCAGTCTGTTGTTGAATTTTGCCAAGTCAGCCAACACACCAAAATATTAGTATGATAACTAACTTTTGTTAGCCTTATTTTCAGAGTAATGCATTGGGCATGAGGCATTGTAGCATTAACATGATGAGGAATAACAAAATTCTGTGACGCCCTAATGCAGTGTTGCTTGTAAATAACTAACTACTGTACTTGTCTAGGCATACAAGATCAGATTATTGTCAAAAAAAGCGGTAATTTCCTTCATTGCTTACCATTTTCTCCACATTTCATCTTTAATCGCGTCACTTCCATTTTGAGCTTTACTGCTTGTGCTTTTAATTTATCTCTTTCATTTTGCGCAGCGTAGACATCAACTTCGGCGTCATTTAACTTCCGAGATTCAGCCAATAAATCAATGTGGCAGTTTTGGAGTTCTTTAGATAACTTCGTTATTTCTGTGCTAAAGTTCAGAAAAATGAATCAGCGAGATCCAAATGGAGAGATAAAACGCGTTGAGGTAGTTATTAGGAAGACTTTTACTTCTGTCTTGTTTCAAAAAAACTAATTTCATTCGATTGCGATATCATCACTGTTTTGAAGACACGTCAATGCTCTGTTAGGGTAGTGGGTTCTAGTTGAACTTGCAGTCAGTTTTTCTTTACTTCTTTTAAGAGGAATCAGAGCGAAAAATTGCAAATTATGATCTTATAAACTTGCTCATCATTAATCGAATTTATCGTATCGATATGACTTACTCTTTTTTTTTTAAGAGGTTTTCTAAAAATCCAACAAAATTACCGTCCCCATTAGCACTTTTCTTCATTTCGTTTACGGTGTCATTCAAATTAAGAGCAGCCTGAAAATAAGAGATATATTTTTTAACAACTTTTTTCGAAAGCATCAAAACCACACTGTTTCTAACTCACTTTTTTTTCCAAATCAGCAATTTTGTCATTTCGAAGTTCCACATCATATTGTGAACTTGTCAGAGCCTGCTCCAAACGTGAAATCCTTTCACGATCTGCATCCCTGCCTCCAGTTTGAAGAAGTTGAGCTATTTGTGACTGCACAAAGATTGATTGATTTTACAGTAACTTTACCGACAAATTATGACTACAAAAACGGAATATTTAAGGTTAGTATTAGTATTTAGTAGCATACTTAATTACTTATCCTCCTCTCAAGAGAAAGAAAGCGATCAAAGCGCCACACCAAGATGGGGAAATCCCGGGAAGTGTCTTTCCCAAGGGTGCAAGTAAACTTGCCAGCTTGTTCTCCAAGCTGTCCCTTTGATACTGAGCGTCAAGCAAGGAAGCAGTGAATACCAATTTTAAGGTTATTGGCTTGACCCGACTGGGAATCAAACCTAAGTCTACAGCTCCAGAGGCGCACGTTCTCGCCAGTCGGCCATTTTACTGTCGGTGAGTGGTGACCACGAGTTAAGGCAGAAAATTTTCCAGGAGAGCGACAATAATTTTTCCACTAGGCAGGCTAACTACCATAACACCAAGCTTTACTTGAATGAAACTACATGCGCCGAAGTAGAGTATGCCAGGCCTATTCGCCAAGCAGGGGTAGTAAGTAAGTACAGTACATCAATGAAACAAAAAAACATATCCGTGCGGTGCAGTCTTGGCTTTTTCAGAAACGTTGCGGATGTGACAAAACATTCGTCAAACAAATCTACGTTCAAACGGACCGAACTTCAAAAAACTTGCCACTATTCAAAGACTTACTTTTAACTTTAATGCATAGTTGACTTGTTGCGTGTACTTCTTTTCCATACATTTCAATTTGACTTGGGAGCTAAGTAGAAAGTAACGTATTACTTATGAGATATTTAATTGCAAAGATTCAGACCAATGAAGATTAAGATATGAAGGCTTGTACCGAAATCGATGCAGTCTAGGTGTAATCAGATTTTTCTGATTCCGTTTGATTCAGCCTAAGATCTTGGTGAATTAGATTCAAGTTCAATTCATTAATTGAAATTCTTTATAAAGATTCAGACTAAAATAAACTTTCTAAAAGCTAAATGCACCCGCTGAGGGGGTGGCAGAAGTGGTACGAACTATGGTTAGTCGTTACACATGACACAGATGAGAAAAATAACATACCTTATCAGTTTCTTTTCGGCGAGAACTCTTCTGTCTTCGACCTCAGCAAACAAGGAGTTGCCTCGGTTATTGATATCTTGAGGCTGGGTTTTCAGCTCAGCTAGTTCTCTTGTCAAATTTAATTTTTCGAGCTGAGTAAGCTGAAGAGTATAACATATTTTTGTTGACACCTTCAAATTAATAAGATGCCGAGATAAAAGCATTTAATTCTAACGAACTCTACTTTGCACAATTCGTTTCTTAACACTTTCCATAATAGAATTCAATGTAAAATTGCACTTCAACTTCTCACTCTGGATTATCGAAAAAAGGATGTTTAACTGTCCGAAATTCCATTAACAAATCCATTACTGAATTCGCACGAAAATGTTCGCTATTTAATACCCAAGGCTAATTTAGTCAGCTAAATTAACTAGGACTAAAATTCAAAGTTATAATGCTATTCGAAATCAAAATGCTTCGCAACTTTCGATCATGAAAATAACAGATCTCCAAACTAACTTACTTCTAGCGCTTCGGAACACTCAGCCATTTCTCTGCGAATGTTCTCCTTTGCTTCACGAAAGCATTCATTGCATTTTTGAAGATCTTCCACCTAAACCATAAAACATTGGAAACAGCGCATGAAATTGTATGAAAAGTGACAACATTGCGACTTCGCTAGCTAAACGTAAAACAGTAAATTTTTGGTCTGACCTGATGTCTTAAGCGCTCATTTTCACTTTGCATATCAACGGTTTCTTCTTTTGCCCTAGTGAGTTGCTGATATAGTTCTGAGTTTTCATTTGTTAGAGCATCTAATTCTGGGACTGAGCAGCTAAAAAAGAGAAATATGAAAAGTAAGAGAATTTCTGTAATGAAAATTGCAAGTTGTGGTCGTAACTCAATTTGTTAGAACGTTGCTTTGAAATTCCAAATTGTACAATAACAGAATTCAATTCAATGGAATTTGATCGCTGAGTGGTTAGTACCTTAACATCAGCTTTAATCGACTCTTATGAAAGAATTTCCCACTTGAACAAAATAAAGACAATTAAAACACTTGATTAGCTGAATAAAGAATTGCCTAAGCGCAAATTAAAAAAAGCATATGGAAAACACAAAGAATGAAATGATAGGTAACAATTTTTTTCTGCAAAACCAACCTAACGCTCTTCTTTTGCAGAGAAATTCGTAATTCCGAGACAGAACTTTGCAGCGCTTTAATTTTTTCATTTAACTGGGCGTTAACCATCGACTTTTCTTCATTTTCTTTTTGCAAATCAAAAATCTATACATATATATATATATATTGCAGAAAAATTTGGAAGTATCGCAATACCCATAAATCATGGATACAGCTCTGCTTTGTGGTTTGATTCCAAGCTGGGTTAAGCCAATGGTATAAAAATTTACCGTAGAGCGGGACAGCGCTGTTTTGGGCTATTAGCCCTCATCAGTAGGCCAGGAAGGACATTGCTTTTTAGTTATTGATCTTCACCCTGGCCACGTAAAGAGTTTGACTAGAGTGGTGACGCAGACACACGAGTGGCTACGTATCACAAAGGTTAAATTCTTTTAGATATATTTATCCAAAGGGATGAGTGATCCTAGCAAGATCATTCGTTCTCGTTGATGAATGTAACTTACCTAAGTGCGACTGATGAGGGCTAAGAGCCCAAAACAGCGCTGTCCCGCTCTACGGTACGTTTTACTGGAGTGCTTTGCACTGTTGGTGATGGAGAGATATGGCCTTCCACCCGCTAGGAGGAAGTTATCATGACTTTCCGTTCAGTAGGCCAGGAAGGACACTGCTTTTTAGTTAGGACAATTTTTATGCCTAACATAACATTCAGCATGAGAAGTAACAGTGTGAGAGCTAGCCGACTACTCTATGTGATTTTGCCGTCATAAAAAGCGTCTAGCGGAATCCCCACCCTCAAATGGGTTAAAGATATACAGGAAACAGGTGGTCGGCAGCTCTTTAGCGAGTTCATAATACCATAGTACCTCTTTGGCGAGCTCGTAATACTATAGTACTTCGGCTGTTTACGGGCAAAAACTAGAAGGATCTGCTACTAAGTGAGCACAGTGAGCAATAAGGACTGTGCAGTCTGCCACATTGATGGCCCAGACTGACATAAGACTTTCAAACAGAGCAAACATTACAAGGTTATGAGAAGAAACCACAATTTTAGCACAACTACATCATTTTGACCTTTTTCAAGTCAAAAAAAAAGTGATAATATTCCCAAATTTTCTTTCTCACTTTTTCAACAGACGACTTGAAAAAGTGAGAATGAAAATGGAGCATTATGCCCAGCAGTGGTAATTATCTCATACAAGGGTGCAACAATTACATCTAAGTGAGAACTCAACCCAGTCAACTTTCATTACGCGCAGCATACATGCTTTTGCCATACCTTTTTGTTCGATTCAGATAATTCCTCTTCATGACATTTTCGTTGAATGTCTAATTCCTCACGATAAATATCTGAAAGAACCTTTTTTTCATCCTGCCAATTTGTTCTCAGTTGTTCTTCGCAACATTTTGAAGCCTGTAAGAAGAACACATGTGTAAATTCTTGGAAAGGAAAAGTTGCCCAACCGAATTTACAATTTCTATAAAAAGATACTGGTAAGTAAAAAAAGTATCACAAATCAAGTGATCATCCCATTTGCAATTTTCCACCATAAAGGTTAACCAAAATAAACTAATTTCTGTTATACACTGTAATAAAGCTTGCAGCACAAGAAAAAAGTCTTTCAAACATCACAATATGTGTTATACAAATTTCATAAGGTTCTTTAAGCTCTAGAGCTTCCCTTTTTCCCGGATTTTGAACTTCCCGGGAAGTGGGAAATTTTCAAAAAACTTCCTGGGAATCCCGGGAAATTTTCAGGATCCCGAAAATCCCCGGGATTCGGGAAATTCCCGGGAAAATTTCCTAAGCTTGATTTTTACGCTTTTTTTCTGGTTTATTTGCATTTCAGATCTCATGTTTAGCATTTTGTAATGTTGTTTTGACAAACTTAGTTTGAACTTTTCAATTTTTTCAAGAAAATGAGGAAAAAATTTCAATCTAACAAACATTTTGTCTTCAAAAAATTTGCGAATTTTGAAAAACAATTTTAAGTACCATTTGATATCCTTGCTAAAGTAAAACTTCCGGGATTCCGACACAAATTTCCCGGGAAACGGGAAATTTAAAAATGCCAAATCTCCCGTCCCAACTTCCCGGGAGGAAACACTATTATGCACAATACAGTCATGGCCTCTGGTGAGCATCCATTCTTGGATCTTGTTTAATAACAACGCCAATTGATGCAACTTTGTTGTTATGATGATCATCCTAGAAAGGTGAATTTAAAAAATTCACATTAAAACAAAGTATGAATGAATAAGTTGTCAAAGCTTTTAACAATGTCAGTTTTTTTCATACTTGCAAACTCTACTCCTGAAATTAAGGAAATATATAATAAACAGCATAAAAACAATTAATTAACCATTGTACTTCTAATTTCATTTCAGCAGTGTACTTGTACTGCTCCAATTCTTCCGACTTCTCTTCATAATCAGTATTTGCTTGTTGAAGTTGTTCTTCAAGATGAGCTATGGTATCAAGAAGAGATTTACCTACAATATAGGTTCTAATTAGAACGGAACAAATCAATTCATTTGAAATCATTGAACCATATGTCTTGCTATATATTTTACACTGTTACACTCAGGTTGTAGCGGTTTCATGCTGTTGACTCAAAGAGTGCAAGCTCACTTCGCAGTCTCCCTCAATTACTGTTAAATTTTCTGTTCAATATAATTTGAAAATAACCTCAGCTATATATTTATTTATGCAGTGGCTATTTGTACGGACCTGTACAATTAGCACTTTGTTTCTTTTATTATTCCTTTGCACTATTCCCGGTTCCACAATGCTTGACGAAGTAATAAAATAAAGCAAAGAAACAAATGTTACAAGTGCGTAAAAATAGCCACTTCCATTTATTTATTATTCATCATGATTCAGCAAATTTACTTCATTTTATAAATTTTTCAATCTTCTAATCTGCTTATTAGAATATATTTAGTATTTCACAGATGTGTTACTGTATATGCAAAAAAAATCATGAATGTGCAAACATTGTAATCAAAATTCAAGAAACTCAGGCAAATTCATTGAAGGTTAAAACTATTTGAGATTGCTATGTGGAACTTGAGAGTTGGTTAACTGGTTATCGTATCAGTTGAGCAGTGCTGATTTGAAAGGCAACAGTTAAACAAGCAAATTAGACCAGTAGACAGTTCGACTTAGATATTATACACTCACAGATCCGTAAAATGAAATAGAAAGCAGTTTTGGTTTTCCAATATATAAAGACAGTCAATATACCATTACCCTGTCCACACGTTCAATTTTAGTGGACAAAAGGCCTACTGTCTTTCAGGTCCTACTAAACACTGCAAAGGACTGAAACACCGCAATGGAGTGACAAAGGACTTACTAAACCCCGCAAGTATGATAAAGGACCTGATAACCCCAAACCTAACCCCAATTTAACCCTAACCCTAATTTAAAGTCCTGTGTTGTTCTCTGTTATGGTATGATTCCAAGTCCTTGGTTATTCTTTGCAGTGTTTAGTAGATCAATTTGAAGTTCTTTGTCGTACTTTGGGGTGTTTAGTAAGTCCTTTGTCACTCCTTTGTGGTGTTTCAGTCCTTCACGGTATTTAGTAGGACCCCCGCCTTTCTGCATCATAATTGTATTGTCATGTTAGTGCGAAAACTGCGTAAGTCATTTTTTGGCAAAATTGAGTTTTTTGCACCAAGTTGTTCCTCTGGGACAGCGCTGATGCCTGACACACTTTTTGAAAAAATATATCGACGCGTTCGCGAGTTATGTCTGAATTTTTAAATTGCTTAAGTCAGCACAATTATTTAATCATAATAACACATTGTATACCATTAATCCATTTATTCTTTGTTCTATTGTTATTTTGCTTGTGACGCAATAGTAAATACATTCAATCACATGTTTTTTGCGTTTTTCTCAAAACACAAAAAAATGACTTACGCAGTTTTTGCACTAACGTGACGATATTTTTGATGTCATAAGCACTTTTTTCAATTAGGCTGCCTATGACATCAAAAATTTTATTACAGTCAAATCTTGATACTATGCCACTCCGCTACTATGCTACTGTCGATACGGTTGCCAGTAACTTCGCCACATGGTAACTTCGCCACAGTAACTTCGCCACATGGTAACTTCGCCACACTTTCATACATCGAAAATTTACATTGCCTACACCGAAACAAGACTTTAAATTCCCGGTTGCCGTAAAAAATTTTATCGGGCTTTTCGAGTTACTTGGTAACTTCGCCACATAAGCGAAACTGTGGGGTAAGATGTGGGGGGAGAGGTGTGGGAGAGTGCATGGGGTGAATAAGGAAGTGCATTGGGGTGTAGGGGGAGGTCAGGGGAGCTGTGGGAAGAGATATGGGGGGTGTGGGGGGAGATGTAGGGAAATGTGTTGGGGTGTGGGGGGAGGTAAGGAAAGATGTGTGGGGAATGGAGAAGTGTGGGGTGGGTGTGGGAAAGTGTATGGGGTGAGTGGGGAAGTGTGTTGGCGTGTGGGGAAAGGATGTGGAGAGAGGAATGGGGAAGATGTAGGGAAATAACACTTTTAATTCCCCACATCTCCCTACCCTCACCTTTCCCTACATCTCCCCTTACCTCCCCCACACCCCATCACACTTTCCTACACCTCCTTTCATACCTCTTCCCACATCCCTGCTTCCTCCCCCCACACCCCAACACATTTTCCTACTATCCCCACACATCTCCCTTCACCTTCTCAAAGTGTGGCGAAGTTACCATGCGACGAAGTTTCTGTGGCGAAGTTACTGCGGCGAAGTTACCATGTGGCGAAGTTACTGCCAACCGTCGATACTATGTCGCTTTTGATCGTCCCCAACAAAATTCAATAAAAAATAAAGTTACGATGCCACCCCTTAATCTCAATCCTATGCCACATGAGATTTATGAATGTTCGTTAAAAAGAGCCTCGTGACGCGACGATGTAGTGTATAACTGTATGCCAAGTTTAGTTTTTGTACTGTGTTGCATAATTACAGCACAGTAGCCTACAGCACTTTCGAAGTAAAAATTTCATTTCAAATTGAAATTTTACCCAAAATAACAACTCGGACATGCAAGCAAACTGACTTTACATTGAAACAGGTTGAAAGAGAAGGAGATCATTGATGCTGCAATGAAAGAACATGAGCCAGCTGACAAGTTAGACAGCAAGGTATAATTTATCAGATCGGAGTTTTCATCATGTTATGGATATCTTTTTCAAATTAGGAAAAGAAAATGAAATTTCAATCAAGTAAAAACTTCCTGAGTTGCAGAATTTGATGATGTAATTGCATTTCCACCTGTAAAGATGTCATTTCCACTCAGGAATGATGACATCAAAATTTATTTGAATTGTTTTTCTACAACTTTACCCATGGAAATTTAAATTTCACCGTGGTTTATTTTTTTTATTTTAAAAAAATGTTGTTTTCCAATGTATTTACATTGAAACTGCAAGTTTAAGTTAAACATATTTCTTTCTCAGTGAAAATGTGATTAGGAAGTTTTTCCCCTTTCAAAACTTTTTTCTTCTGATTTGGAAAAGATATCCATAACAGGGCAAAAACTCTAATCTGATACTGTAAATTATACCTAACTGTTAGATGCCTTAAAGTGAATACATTACATATACTGTATGATACATATTCTGTAGTTGTTTATTGTTTCGTTTATTTTTTGTTTAAAAAAAGCAAACTTCTGTTACTATGACACTTCACTTGATCCCAATGGGTGGCACAGTATCGGTACCAAGATTTGACAGGATGGGCCTATATGACAAAGAAACCCCAAAGCTTTTGGCCCACTAAAATTGGACATGTGGATAGGGTACATTTATGCAAATGCATCATTAAGAATTGATCTAGGCAGCAACTAGGCCCACACAATTTTTGAGAAAACAACTGAACAATGCACCAAACTTCAAAACTGGAACATTACATAAAAAGAAAAGCAACAACTGATAAAAACCAACCATATTTTCCTGCTTGATTTAATTTTTCATTTTTGTCTTCCAACTCCAGCAGTAACTTCTCAAAATCCATTTTGCCGAAAAAAATACTCTAATTCAGCAGAGTAGAGTCCGTACTCCGGTTCGTAGTTACCTTGGTGGCAACAGAGTTCCTTGTCTAGAAAACCTTGCCGCCAAAACATTTAAACAGCAGCTGGTTAACTTTCACGAAGATATCCGAAAACTGCCGAATAAGATTTTGGCTCTCTTTCAGTGAGCACAACGTTTATGTACGTAAATTTAGCGAACCAGTCGTCGAAGGCAGGATGGCCGAGTGGTCTAAGGCGCTGCGTTCAGGTCGCAGTCTCCCCTGGAGGCGCGGGTTCGAATCCCGCTCCTGTCATTTCGCCCGGCTAGCTCAGTCGGTAGAGCGTTGGACTCTTAATCCAACGGTCGTGGGTTCGAGCCCCACGTTGGGCGATTTTTTAGTTGATTTTAATATTCCACCCAGCTTCTGATTAACTCAAGAACTTGGAATGGTGGTCATTGAATGAATGTTTGTAAAATCAGAAATGCGCATCAGTTTTAACTTTCAGAACCGGCCAGTTGGCCCAGTGAAACACATTGCTATCTGGGCGGGGTCATGGGTTCGATTCTAGTCCCAATCAAATCAGACGCAGTGTCCAACACTGCGACGTTTTTTCGTAGCTTTATGCTCAGGCGCTAAGCCACGGACATGGACCCCGCAACTACTTACACGCTTCGGCGTAACCAGATTTTGACCTAAATATCTTAAAATTTTGACCTAAAAAATTTAAAATTTTGACGTTGTTTTGGACATAAAAATTTTATCACAAAAAAAGCGACATGTTTAAGCAAGTAAAAATAATGCTAAAGGGTGTTTTATGAACGAAGTGCAACAAAACCAACATAAACAACGAACAAAATAGCACTAAAATTGTTTCAATCAACTATAACCAAAGTCTCGTCAGCCTTGCTACGCACAGCCAATCCAGGCTAAACTCATTCCAGACTGTAAAGACTCTGTTTTTGCATTGCTTTACCTGTACATCTCGACTTCATCTCTTTTCTAGGTTGTGCCCTATTTTAAGTAATGCAAAAACTTCACGTAAAAAGATGAAGTCGAGATGTACAGGTAAAGCAATGCAAAAACAGAGTCTTTACAGTCTGGAATGAGTTTAGCCTGGATTGGCTGTGCGTAGCAAGGCTGACGAGACTTTGGTTATAGTCGAAACATTAATTTGTCCCTTGCATGTTTCAATCAAATTAGTCCAAAGGTACAAAATAACTTTTTTTCGGTCCAAACAAGTTAAAAAAGGAGAAAATTTCACGAATTGGGACCTAAAATAGTCCAATCTGGCAACCATGCTTTCCTTCAATGTAAGAATTTAGCTCATTCTCAAACCTCGATCTCCAGCTACTGCGATATAACAATGAAATTCTGAATTATTCGAAAACGATTGTTTCGTCATAAACACAGTTTACTACTTTTATACTCGAATGGTGTTTTCATGCGCTTATGTTGAAAAAGGGACTGCCTGCTTGCTTTCCACAAGCTGGCAACCACTGAATACGACGCAATTTGTTTCATCAATTAATTAACCAATGCATATTATACAATATAAACGATGCAGAATTCGCATCTTGACTTAAAAAGCAGATTTTGACCTTATTTTGACCAAACGCAACATTTTGACCTTATTTTGACCTAATAGCTTTGTAACTACGCCTAGTTTGAAGCTAAACATGCTTAGTAGAGTTTAATGGCTTTCTGAGCCAGTTAAAAATATTTGACTCATCAGAATGGTTTTAGGTACCACTAGCATAAAATCCAAAAAGTAATTGAAATAATCATTTGTAATAATCGCACAGTAGCATGATGATCTATTACATCTTTCGGGGCAGATGATTATGTTGAAACATTTTGATCTGAGTGTACCGCTGCATTGCGGAAGGTGCGAAGTAGTGAAGTAAACCCGCGATATTGCGACGTCGCGTGCGCAAGTACATTCTAGAAATGTGTACGCGGAGTTTAGTCCCATTAACGATATCTGATTTACTCAGAATAACCCTCGTCCTGCAATAAAAAATCAGTTCCATCAAACGACGCCCTTATGCTGTAATTAAGATGTCACCTACCTTGACTTAAGCGCGGCTGAGATGAGGGCTAATAGCCCGAAACAACAATCTATGGTAAATCTGTCGCAGTTGCGATAACGCGCAATTTGAGCAAAATTGTTAGGTCCCACAAATAGTTTATATATTCTAACGTATAAACGGTGTTGCTGCCGACGCAGCGATCAATCCTATGATTACATATCCATCTTTCGACTGATTCATACGTGAGGACAAGATAGGTCAGGATGAGGATGATGTTACATTAATAAAGGTATTAAGTGATTACATGTGGATGCAGTAACCATGACTGCAAGGCGAATTGTTAGGAAGCGTAAATTATTTTTCGTGAATCGAAATAATGAATTTTACGTTCGTACAGAGTGAGTGATCGTTCACGATTTAAATTCCGGTTTTACAATGATATTGCAAACCGCTAGCAAGTATCAGGTGTTGAGAAAAGGGTTTCTTGGGTCTGAACTCTTCTCTGTGACCGAGTAGCGATGCTGGCTCACTACAGGGAATGCGGCAAAGCAGTAGAGAGCTACCTTCGTCGATTAGGTACCACAAACAATAAAATATTACTTTTTTATAAAAGGAAGTATGCCGAGAGTTAAGTATATCCGATGATTAATGTCCCATTCATAACTTCATTGATGAAATGTGATAGGTCAGACAATGAGGATAGCAAAGGTACGGCGAAGTATAAACCTAGTGTAAACTACTGACCCATGCTTATGAGGCAGATTGGTTGCGAACTAATGTACGGTTGAAATATCATTTTTCGATTTGCCATGTTGAATGAAAAACAATAATAAGGAAATTTTTCTCCCTCGTTTGAGAACAGATTTGTCTCGTAAAGTTGCAAACTGATCATTTACCGTTACAACAATTTTTTTCAATGTGGCGCGCTGAATTTAAAAAATGATTGAAATTTTTCACCATTGATTGAGGACAAATTTATCTCTAAAAATTTGCTAACTAAATTACCGCAAAAACCTTTTTTTATTTTGGCGCGCTAACGCGCCGAATAAAAAAAAATTCAAACATTGCACACACGTTTCGGGACACAAATCAACTTATATTTCAATAATTCTTTTCAGTTTGGCGCGCTAACGAGCCGAATAGGAATAAAATATTTGAACGGTAAGTTGATTTGGTCAGGCTAAGGCACTGTTGAGCATTCATTATGCTAGGCTAGGACTCCTAGTGTAGCCAGCGTTGCCCTAGTGTGCAGGCAGGCAGGGGAGGTTTTGCTTAGGCCGTAGGTTGTGGTACTTGAGCAGCTTAGGTCAGTTATAGGCTAGGAAGCTTAGCCTAGCATTGCCTATAGCAGTGTGCGAAGTTGGAGGGGGGATGGGAGGAACATGTCCTCCCAGTAAAAATTGTCGTCCCCCCAGCAAAGAAAAAATTTTGTCCTGGGGGGATGCCAAAACGTCCCCCCCAGTAATAAGTATCACAAAAAGTCAAATGTTTTTTACCGGTATACGTGTAGCGTGTGGGTACGGACTGCGGCGATACTTTCCAGCATATTAGCAATTATGATTTCCTTCATAAACCAAACAAGCACAATCTTTTCAGTGCGCCTATTACACTGCACAGATTCAGACAGTTGTATTAAAGTATTTTGAAACTATACTTAGTATTGTTACTGACGGCAAAACTACTCGAAGTAAAGTAGAAAGTATTGACTACAAAAAGTAAAAGTAAAAAAGTAGTCATTTAAAAACTACTAAGAAAAAGTATAGCGTTCTCAATCGTTAAAGTGTCAACTACACACTTGCCGATGATGACTTGCTCTGAAGGTGGCAAAATGGTAAACCAAAAGAAAATATTACCGCTCGAATGGCCTAGCGGATAGAGCGTCTGCTTCTGGAACGGTAGACTCGGGGTTCGATTCAGAGTAGGATTAAACCAATGATTTAAAAGTTGGTATTTATAACTTCCCTGCATGACGTTTAGCATCAAAGGCGACAGCGTGAAGAACAGGCCGGCAAGTTCATTTGTTGTGCCGTTCGGAACCACGCTTAGCAAGATTTCCCCATCTCGGAGTGGTGGACACGTGGCTCGAAACTCCTAAGCGAGCTCGTTGTAGCGCCTCTATCGCAAAGAAGGGTAAACATATGAATAAATAAGCATTAACTCAGAAGCGGAAACCTACTTATTTTTGTTAACACTTCAATATTAGATTTGCAATTTGCTTTTTTTCATAATTAAGGTTGAAAGAGAAATACGATAGTTTTAGTGCTAGGCCTATAGGTTTATGGAATGAATATGTCATTGCGAACATATTAAGCATTTTCTGTATCTTGCGGTCATGCGGTTACGGTCATGCGGTTACGGTCATGCATTAGTTACGACAACAGTGACATTGCATGCGACGCAATTTTGCAACGCAAGATTTTAGGTGCATCAAGGGATTTCAAGTGAGACTTGTAACTCAAGGACTACTTTGTACTTTTCTAAAACAAAAACTACCCAAGCTGTGTTACTTTATACTAAAAGTACTTATAAGCAAACGTAAAAGTAGCCGAAAAAAAAAAACTACTCAAAAAAGTACCTGTTACCAAAAAAAAACTACTCAAGTAATCTATTCAAGAAAAAATGTTTTGTTACTTTACACCACTAGATTCAGAACAGTTTATTTTTCATCAACACTAAAATACGTCAGCAGTTTTTCATAAGCATTAGTAAAAGCACTAAGAATATGACAAAGCAGCGGTTCCCAAACTTTTTTTAGATCATATTTGAAATTAAGAGTATGAATTAAGAAAATGCTATAGCTTCCGAGGCTTCGCCCCGGACCCCGCTGGGTTTAGCTTACTGCTCTCTCCCTAAACCCCTTGCTTCATTTATGAAACAAAAACCTGCCTAAAACAAAGCTAATGAAGTTTTCGAACTTCTCCCGTTGATAATATTTGTTCATCATACTGGTGGTATGCAAACACTCAGTACGCCCTCCGCCCGTGGCCGTAGCAATCCTTCACATTTCGGGGGGTCTGAATATATTTTGGGAGGGTCTATAAAAAATTAGCTAACACAAAAATCACGGATTATTATCAAAATTTTTTTCACGTGAAGGTTTCAAAATAAGGTCAGCTTTCGTACACTGAATTTTTAGGTTATTTTACTTGGAGTTTTCATGTCTTTGTTGCTTCAGCCTACAATACTGCCCGCCTTGTAACTTTTATGTCTTATTATATGAAGTGCTTTTCCGATCAAAGGTCGAAAGCGCACCAAAAATCACCGTCATTATCTGTCAAGCATTATTAAAAAATAAGCTAAAACTTTATGGAACGAAGTATTACAAAACTAAACAAAAACTTTAACCGTTTTGACAGCTTTCGCTTACTTCAGAATAACTGTGACAGGGCAATATATATTTTGTTTGCAAAATCAGTCTTTCATTTGCACATGTGCCATGAGGTTTTTACTAAAATGACAGCCAGTCGACACTTGAAAATTATGTGAGTAATTTATTAACTAAAGTTGACCGTGTAGCTTTCATTCAAAGCTAGCAAATACTTATCATCGTAAAATACATACAAGACATACACATTTTCTTTCACTGTTTTATTTCTTGAGGTATTTAAGGCAGCTCGCAAGTTGTAAAAATTGTTATATAGATTATAGCGTCAACTAACTTGGCGCTTTAAGATAGCAATTTTTTTCAGAATGAGCCTGGACTGTAATAATTTATGAACTGTTTTGCTCTTAGATAAGTTTCGTATTATTTGCAACCGTAAATTAAAAATTGATGTTGACGAATCGTAAATCGTTACGCTATAGATCAGAAAAAAAGAAAACTTAGCTGTGGAAAGTGTAAGCAGATCAGAAAGCAATGAAGGCCATTTCCCGAAAACTGAAGGGAAAGCATAAACCTCAAGATTCAGAAAATGCGAGTGAAAAAAACAAAATGACAAAGTCTCAGTCGTGGAGCGTTCAGAACACCCCCAATAGACTCGAAGTTCCTCCCTCTCTTTCCCAACGACGTAAAAGTTCACCCAAACTTTTTACGAAAAAAACTGTACAGCAAAATGTTAGTTACAGTGGTTCTGAGGACTCAAAAAGGTGAGTGTTTTGTGGCGGAATAGTGTATTTTTGAACGGTCGTAAACACATTCTACTTCGCTCAATTTTTGCAACTCAAACTTTTGAGTTTTAGCTATCGGTTAACCTTATATTATCAGCAAAAGTTTTCGAAAACAGCAACAAGCCATGGCAATAACTTTCTGTTTTTGCAAAACAAGCCAGTGCTTTAGCATGCAGCAGTAAGTGACCTCTGACCAGTCGCGTCCCAGGAGGCTCTGCTCCCCGTTGACGAACCCTAATCAAAAGTATATACTTAAAAAATTCTTGTAAATTACCGCATTATTCGCAAACTTTGGCCAATTGTGATTACCCCAAAAATTAATTATCAATGGCTAGGCCTACTTCCTGCGTGTGACTTAAAAACTTTTATTCTTTATTCATCTAGAAGCAACTCATTCTCACGTAACGACTCCCTTCTCTCAAATGGTTCCTGCGATGACGATTGTCGATATAAAGACGATTTTCCTAACGGAGTTAAATGCCACGCAAAAAGACGAGGAACATCGTTTGCATCAACCGCATCTTCGGAAGTATTCGGACGTAGTCGAAGTTCATTTGCATCATTTTCAGATTTTATTTCAAATGTTTCTGGCGATTCAAGAACTCCCTCTTTAGACTCTTTGTCAGTCCACGATTTATCGATTGACCAAGACTCCGCTTTTACAAATGACCCGCCTGAGGAATGCTGCTTCACTTCATCCGAAAATCCGCTCAGAGAAAGATCTTCTAGCCTTGTAATGTTGGGTCGAAAAGCAAAAACAGCTTCTGGAATCTGGAAAAAGTTACCTTTTTACAATAAAAAAGTGCATCCGTCAGCTTCAGTCAGCGATTTGAGAGATGAAAACTACAATGCTGTCAACCCCAAAAGCAGCTCCAAAGATCTAAAAAAGACGAATGAAATATTGGAGAAACTAAGAGAAGAAAATAATTCGCTAAAAATTATGGTAAATTGTTGGCAAAAGTAGCCTAATATTTCATATTTTTTGCGACGTAATGGGTTCTAAATTGACCAGGAGCGTATTTAGGGGGGGGGGGCATTGTGCCATGCAGTGCCGAAACTAGCGCCCCCCCCCCCGAACCCCCCAACCAGGGAGGGCCGCACAAAAAGGGGGCCCTGTAAATAGTCAGTAGTCAGTACGTAGTACTATTTGCTCAACGTATGATAAAGGTGCCTTAAATAGGCCTATTCTAAGATTCAATATATTTTTGCGTTAACTCGCGCGATGTGGGGCCCCAAAACCATACTTATGCTTTTGGCCATGGAGGGCCCCTGCAAATTTTTCGAAAAATAGCAGTCGCAAAACTAGCAAACAAACGTTTAGTAGCATACCAAGGGTCCCTCATCCTCAAGTGAAAGGCGCAAAAATAATCTTTAAAAACGTTTTTTTTCGCATAGGTAGCGAAATGTTAGAGTAGGGTTGGATTGCAGCATTATTTTAGTGGGTTTGGAAGGGACCTAGTAAAACAGATTACTAAACCTTGTTAAAACTGAGGAATTTTAAAGGCTCAAAAAGCCTCCAAAATAAGGTCAAATTCCGCAAAATTTTCTGGGAGGACATGCCCCCAGACCCCCCTAGCTTGGCATCGCCCCTTCGGGGCTCGCTATTTTGTATCACCATCCAAGAAAAAAATTTTAGGGGGCCCCGAAAGATGATTTCGGGAGGGCCGCATTGCCTAGTTTCGGCCCTGGTGCCATGGACCCCCTTTCACTACGCCTTTTAGTAAAAAAGAACAAAGTTAATGGTGCCAAGTGATTGAAATGTGCCAGACTCTTTTGATGGTTTCTATAGCTTATGGCCAGGGGGGCAGGATGAGGGGTAAGCAATAAGCATTCTACCACCAGCCATTTTCAAAACTGTTTTTGATGTAGGCCTATACAATTTTTCCATAATTTTGAACCTCTTCAACAGCGATACGTCTTACGCTACCACGCATAATCGAAAATGTGCAAACAAAATGCATCATATTTGGCAAAGCACTCAGAATTAGGGTCAAAAAGTTAAACAAAATCTGCCTGAAAATTATTCAAAAAGCACTAAAATAGCCATTACAGCATGTAAATTTTCAAAATATTTCGGGGGGAGGATGCCCCCGGACCACCCTAAAGCCTTTCTTGTTTCTCAATCAGCTTTAAATTAGTTTTGCCGAAAAGAAATACGCTTGAAAAAACGTGGAAATTATGCCCTCCCCCCCTTTTAAAATTTCTCGTTACGCCACTGAAATTGACACTAAATGTTATGAATACACAACTAATTAACAGGTTATTTTTAGAAAGACAATAGAACAATATAATGGTTCTATAGCCTACTTGTCTTTCCAGCAATAAACAAATCAGCAATTTGCAATATATTTTTGCTACACCTTATTTACAGTTTGCCAATTGCCAGATCTCCATATATGATACTGGAAATTGCTTGTGATGCTGCAAGAGATACTATTTTTGCTTCATGGTTTCCATTAGCAAAACAACATCGTATTTAGCTTTTGGAAACAAAGATGTCTCAATACCGAAAAGCTTTAGAAAGTTTATTGCTTGGAAACTATAATCTCTTGCGGCTATATAATTATACCGCCATGACCATGATCACTTCACCTTCACCAGCCGAGAAGGTCAAAATAGGGTTTAAAAGTTCTTTGTGTAGGTTCGAGACCAAGATGAAGAAGTGAAAATGCTAAACGCAGCGATTGACCAAGTCAACTCAACCTGGGGCTCTAAAGTGCAAGAAGTAAAAGAAGACCTTGAAGATGCTCACAAACAGAACAATCATCTTCGCGCGATGCTTGCCAGGGAAGCAGCTCAATCCAGTTCTCCGTAAGAAGCTATAGATCTTTTCTTACTTTTATTTACCTCTAAAAGATCAGAAATGAATGAATGGTTTTTCATTTCATTTTTCTTGCATCGTCTTATTAATATCCTAAAAAAAATATTTTTCTGCAAATAAATTGTTGTATTGGCCATACAGGAAGCCTGCGATACGAATTCCGGTGACGCAAGATGTACGTAAAAAACCTGCCTCCCGAAGAAGTTCATCTTCTTCTGAGCATCACAGCAGCGAAAAAGCATCTATCGCTTCCGGTTTTAATGAAAATACTTCCAGTTCGAATATTAACCAAAGAAGACTTCTAAATAAAAAAAAAGTAAGGAATTGATTTTCTGAAGAGAAAAAATTATTTCAAGAAACTCGACGTTTCTACATTATATGCATGCAGCTGTCAACATTTGTAGCGCTGAGTGAGTAATAATTGCCTTACATCCTCAGATGATAGTACCAGTTCATTCAGCTGAATGAAGTCAAAATCAAGTTTCGTGTAATTACTCTGGTCTAGTGTTTTCATCCCATTGTTTTTTGAAAGTTGGGTTTCTAGTTGCTCATGGTAGTTTAGACACACACAATTACCGACTAAAAAGCGATCAGTACCGGAATATCAATTACTCTGGTCTAGTGTTTTCATCCCATTTTAAAACTTGGGTATCTAGTTGCTAATGGTAGTTTAGATACACGCAATTACCAACTAAAAAGGGATCAATACCCTTTTTTAAACATGTCACTGAACAGAATATCAATTGTGAAAACCTAGCCGGCTAGTTTGCTTTTTCATTAAACGGCAACAGTCGAAAAATGTTTAACATTACCAACGCAAAGATTGCGCTAAACATAGCCGTGCAGTTGCTGTATACCTAAAAACTTTCCTCAAATATACTGTTGCGGCGTTTATTTGTTTGTTTACTTTTCTATTAAAGCAAAGAAGTGCTACAAGACCGTATCACAGAACTGACGAAGTCAAAAAGAAATTGTTTAAAACTCTTTCATCAAGCAGCTGCTTGTCTCAATTATCAGTCGACGACCTTCATAGCATTGTTGAAGTTATGACGCGTAAAAGAATCAACAAAGGTTCAGTTTTTTTTAATGGCTTGTTATGTAAAAAGGTTGATGAATAAATACTGATACAGTAATATGACAGGGAGCAAAAAAATTATCTTGAAGCGCCGTATTTTTTGCCACTTCTTAACTGATTTTTAAGAAATGGCGTATCCATCGGAATCTTATGCGCTCACTTCTGTGAGACCTCCTTTGATATACGTTAAAAACCGCTATAGCTCACATTTTCCTGCTAAAATCATACCTTTTGGTAGTAAATCTTTTCTGCGCGCCTCTCCCCTTCAAAATTTCTTCTCATGCCCTGGTTTTCAAACCGATATGCGTTTTAGTGACTTAGATTTACTTCATATATTTTTACTTCTTAAAGGGGAGCGCCTAATGCAAGAAGGTTTGCTTGGGCATAAATTTTACATTCTGGAAGATGGTGAATGCACTATGTACAAAAAAATCCACGAGTCTTCACCCCAGCAACTGCCAGCAGGCAGGTCGGTGAAATCATGGGAAATCTTCGGCGACTCCGATGTATTTTACAATGCTCGTCGAGTGTGGTCTTGCAAATGTGTTCAACCGGGCGTGGTAAGACAGGCAATGATTTTTACACCTTCGCTTATAGGCTATTTATGTGAAATTTGCACGTTTTCAAATAGCACTCGAAATTTAAAGTGCCAAAATATTTTGAAGATCGTAAACTTAAATTGCAAGAAATTGGGGTCATTGAATTTTTACCACCATCCCCCCCCCCTATGGATATTAGTGGTGCGCCGCAAACAAAATTTCAGCCACGCTTTATACTAGCAACCGTTCCAATTTTGTCTACCCAAAGCAATTTCGGTTGGCTATGCTCCTGGTAATGATAGTTTAGAACAGGCTACATCCGGCCAGGATAGGGTTTAGGTTATTTTCTTTTCAGAGGGAAATTGCTTTCGTGAATTCACGGCTTGTAATAATGCCATAGACATTTAAAATTTCTGCTCATACTGCTACGCATGCACCAGCTGCAGCTGCTGTAGAAGTTTCAGGGAAGGCAGTCGCTACCCCTGGCTTCAGTCAAAAGGAGAATGCTAAGCCGTTGCAGAATCTTCATACAAAAATCAAAACTTTAAATCTTCATGACACTCACGGTATTACGCCGGAGCGTGTATCGAGTGGCGACCCCCGTCTCTGCGGCTTAGCGCCTGAGCAACACAGCTCCGGAGAAACGTTGCAGCGCTGGTCACACTTGTGCCGAATTGACCGATCCGGGAATCGAACCCCAGACCTCCCGAACCGATAGCGTAGGCTTAACAAGTGAGGTAACAGATTATGTTAAAAAACAAAACAGATATTTTTAACTTGATTCTTACGTTTTAGGTTTGGTATATAACCAAAGATGAGTTCCGTCAGACTATTATGCAGCAAGACATACGACGAAGAAGAGAAGAAATTTCACAATGTCTTCAAAACGTTAAAAGTTTTCAGAATTTAAATCCCAGTCACATTCGAGATTTATCGCTTGCATCAAGAGTGAGTAAACAACTAAACATTGCAGTAGTTTTATATCCTAACCATACCGTTTGTCCGAACCAAAACGCAAAACTCTTTTAAGACATTCAACAAATATTGTAGCTTTTGTAGAGTCAGTTTCGATTCGAGAGTCAAGTTCTTTTGCAAAATATGGGCTCTTAGGTTTTGCCGTAGAACCATGTGCAGGACATGTAGGCTAAGGGCTTTCACATGCGTAAGTATTGATTTAGTGCAGTGTTTCAAGCAAGTCTACTCTTGCTATAAAAAGGAAAGGTCACGAAAACCAGGAACTTGCTAGAGGGGCAGTGGCGTAACAAGGGGAGGGGCGAGGGGGGCGGCATTTTTGCATAAGCTTTATGCAATTTTTTTTCCTGATTAATTTGAACAACCATTACTTATTTGGTATATCGTTTATTTGCTAATCGTAAATCATCTCACAGTGTTGCCCAATACCCAGGAGCAAAGTCGCGGAAATGGGCCCGCCATCTTGTTTACACTTCGGTGTATTCCCGCGAGTATAATAAAGATTTGATTTTACTGTTTATTATGTCACAACTGCGTACTGCTTTCTTCTTGGTCTTTGCATCATTTGAATCGCTCACACTCAGCAAGCCTCTGTTTTCAGACATAAGCTGCGGAAATATTTTAGCATTGTCCATAGTGGCTGCATCACTGGATGCCCTTTTTCGATAAAAAAGTGTGCTAAAATGAGTGCTTTTTAATGTGAAAACCGTGAAAAATTGTTGGCGACTGGGGGCTACGCCCTTAGACTTCCGGTTGTGGCCCCTTCTTTGCCGAATCTTAAATGCGCCACTGATACTGCATATTATTTGGGCGTATTATTCTTGTGTTGACGGTACGGAAATGAAAGACACTAACTAACTAAGCCGGTTAATACAACTAACATCAAAATCATTGCTGTAGTTTGCAAGTTAGCGCGCTGTTAATGAAAGTTTGAAACCCACTGGCCTAGCTCTAAGTCACATCATGTGTAAAGGGAATGTTTCGTTTTTTATAGTAATATTTTTTCCGTCAAGAGGCTGTAAAAAGTTGTTGCTGTCGCATAGATATAAAGGTGTTAAATCACATCAATTTTTTGCAGGTGGTTCAATATGCCGATGGAGATTACATCATAAAGCAAGGAAGCAAAACTGGTTTCATTTATATTTTAAAAGATGGTCAAGTGACAACGACGAAGTAATTACGTATAGAATTCTCTTTAAGATGGTTTTCATTTCAGTGTTGTAAAACATTAACAATGTCATAAAAGTTCGATGACTCACATAACGAGTAATTTGCATGTTCAGATGTGAGCTTACAAGTTTATCAGATCAAACATAGTTCACATTTCTTCCTACTTATAGAATTGTGGAAGGAACAGAATCAAAACGATTTCAAATATTGCCTGGTGATATTTTTGGAAATACAGGTTCCCCAGAACCAGTCGAATATAAATACAATGTCATTGCCACCGGAAAAGAGGTGAATCACCCTAAAGTTTGGGTCGTTTATTTACAGCATCTTAACTAGAACTGTTTATGTGTAGAAGAAATACAGTGTTGTTGTTAATACTGTTTGACAGAGGTGTGGAAGATGTTGAAAAACAAATTGTCCATCACTATAGTTAAGCTAATATGTTCAATTAATGACCTCGATTAATAAAACTACAAAAACGAATTTTACTACACTTGGATTGACAGTCTATTCTATAACAATGGTTTGCAACCTTTTTGGGGGAGCGGAACCCCAATGAAACATTCCAGAAACTCGAGGAACCCTGTGTATTAATTTAACTTGCTAATTTACTTGAACCAGCTCTGAATTGTAAAGTTGCGGAACACCTGGACTGAACACAGGTTTAAAACCACTGGTCTATAGCATAGAAGCCGAGCACCTCTTAATTTACCTCGCTTTTCCAAGATGTCGAGCATTGTTGCATTGCTTGTTCAAAGGTTATGATTAGGGCAAGTTTTTGTAGTACTAAAATTCTGTAAAAGTTGCATATATTTTAAAAAAAAGTTGCTCTAAAAAGTTGCATTTATTTTTAAAGGAAGATGTAGTATAAAGTTGGATTTAGGACTATGCACAATGAGGTTATACATAACGAGCAACCCTGGTTCTGACACAATGGTACTAGAACTTCTAGGATTGTAGCTAAACTTACAAAAATACAAACCAACTGTTGCATCATAGATTAACATTGAGACATAGTTCATCCGTCACAAAGCTCGTTGTTATGCAATTCAAAGAAAATACTACAATTCAACTAAAATTCTGCTCTAGTTTCAAAGCATAATTTTCAAATCACATCTTCACTTTCACATTTTACGCAAAAATTCAATAAAGTTGCATAAAAAGTTGCTCGTAAAATCGAAGAAAGTAGCCAAAAGTTGCAAAATAAAATTCATGGAAACAGCTTAAAACGCTTAACTACGTCGAGTCTGAGTGTTTTGAAAGCTGCCGAACGCTGTAAAAAAAGTTGCAAAAACTTGCCCTGGTTACAATAATAAGGCCCAGGTAAACGAAAAATAATGATTTTGCTTCTGCAGGTTGTCCAGTGCATTGCCATTTCTATTAAGCACTTTAATCATGTGAGAAATCACGTGATTTTACCCGATAATGATGTCACACCTAAAAAGGTTGAAGCAAGTTTGGCCAAACGAGAGGACAAGCTGACCGATGAACTGGAGAGTTTGGCCAGTGGCCAAACCGGAAGTAGTTCTAGCGGATACGGAAGTGACGTGTCGGAACTGAAGCATCGCAAAACGCGTTACGATCCTTCTCATCAGAAAATTTTTCAAAAGAAAGTAGGGTGGGTTAATTTTTGTTCAACGGAATATATTTTTGATGGTATCTTCGAAGTTCGCAATTCTTTTAAAATGTCCTTTTGAAATCGAAGATTAGCTCGTGCATGATTGGTCTACTTGGGGTTGTTACGTAGTATCTTCAAACATTAAATTTTCGAGGTTGAAATTTCTCAATTTTTTTACGGTGGTTACTGCAAGTAAAAGTAATAATAAATGAACCAATGAATGCCCGGCTGAAGAGCCGCTAGTGACAATTGATCAGCCAATGAAAATCATTTGTCGGAGATCACGTGACAACCAACCAAAACTTTAAGTTTTGTATTTTTAATTTACAAAATATTAATATTAAGTGCTTGCTATTGAAGAATTATGTAACTCATCGACATTTTCCAATTTTTAATATAGTTCCAAGTCTGAACTAATCATAAATTAAACAAACTAATGAATCTACGAAGTAGAATTTGGTAACCAAATTTATCAAGCTGTCAAAAAAATTTTAATTAGTGCGAAACAATCTTAGATTTTTTATTTGCTTAAAACTCTTAATTTCCATGTAGTTTTAAGCGCTTGATTTGACTTGACTTACTGTCTGTCTAAACCATTGTTTATTTAACTAGCCTACTTGAAGGAAAAAATAAAGATGACTTTGCGGAAATGAAAACTATTGGTCATGGTGCTTACGGGAAAGTTGATCTCGTTACTTTGAAAGATGTGAAAACCGAAGTGTTTGCTGTTAAGGTAAATATTTGTTTTTAAAAAAGCTGATTTAAAACTCCCTGTTTCGTGACCCAGTAGCCATCTGTCATTCACCAATCAAATTATATCCACAACTCAAACAATTTGAGTGTTTTGCCAAATAAGTATGATATATCTCAAAGAAAGATAACAAAAATGGAAACACCTCTTTCCGTGTACTAGCGGGTTAGCACAGTTGCTAAGCGCACCCTATCGGTGCGGAAGATCTGGGGTTCGATTTTCGAGCCGGTCAAGTCGGACACAGTGTGGCCAACGGCTCGCCCCCGTTACGAAGTTTCTTCGGAGCTGTTGTCGCCCAGGCGCTAAGCAGCGGCGATGGGCCCCGGCACTCATGACACGCTTCGGCGTAGTAATGCGAATATAATGAAAATTTGATTTGATTTTATCCGACTTTTAAATTGCCGTTCACATTTTGGTGCGCATTGAAATAATCGCACAAAAAGTTTACGTTCAAAAACAATGTTTGCTAGATGAAAAAATTGTTAAAGTAGAGCGGTGCTTTCAACGATTCTGCTCCACACAAACCCAGTTCATCTCAAAGCGTAAATGCGTGGGTGACCTTTAACACTCTTCCTGGCGGGGTAGAAACTATTAACGTGAAAAAGTAGGTTTCAAAACGGTATAGTTCAGTTGGTATTTTGGATATAAGCTTATGGTCAGTCAAAATATTCTTCAACAAAGGCTACGCTTGTGTTCTCTTGTCAAGTTGTGCATTTAAAACTTTATTATTATTATTTTTTAGAAACTTTCCAAATACGAAATAGTTGCTGCCGAACAGCAACAAAATGTTTTTAATGAAAAGTCTTTGCAAATTGAAACGTCCAGCTTATGTCCTTTTATTACATCTTTGTATTCTACATTTAAAGATAGCAGGTAAAGTGCTTGACCAGAATTCAAATAATCTTTTCGAGCAAAGCGTTTTTGAGTTTAGTTTTTTTACATTAAAGGCTATTCACACGATTGGAGCTTGCCAATTTTTCTGGCAGAAAGTGCTCGATGACCGCAAGACCAAATCTATCACCGGTATTTAATTTTATCATACAGCTTGAAAACTCCCAACATCACCTTCAGCAACTATACTCTACGTTTCACTCAAAAAAAAAACGATTATTGGGGGAGTTTTTCAAATATACTATATTTCTATGGTGTATTTGAAAATACTTATTAATCTATTTTCTTCATTCAATTTCCATCGTTATTTTTGCTTGGTGTGGGTGTGCTCTTTGATTTGTGGTTTTATCGTAAAGCTTAGTCTTCCTTTATTGACTATATCCAGCGGCAAATAATTGTGGATCCACCACGGCACAAAAATTATGATATTTTGGTCAACGGGACCCGTAACCATAACAACCCGTCATAACCTGCATAACTTATCGAATTTTTGGCAGAATCTAGAACACGTTTATCAACTCTTATCGTGAGCGTCAGCGTTATTGACCAAATTAACAACAAACAAGTTTAATTTATTTTTTATTGTTGATTTAAAACTCCAAACCATTGACCTTTGGATACGTAAAATTAATATCTAGAGCCAACAAACTCGGTTGAGTAAAATGTCGGCTCGATAAACAGAACGAAATCAATCTAAAGCCAAATGTTTAATTTATTTTGCAACTTGGGAAAAAATACGCGCATTTCCTGGTGCGAGAAATTTTAAAAAGGAGGGGGGGGCAGAGGGGGCATTAACTATTAAAGCCATCAAAAGAGCCTCTCATATTTCTGTTACTTAACAACATTTGTTCTTTTTCACTGAAAGGCAAAATTTAGCGGGACAGCATGGCACAATGCCCCCTCCACCATAATCACACCTCTGGGCATTTTATAATGCACAACAGCTCCTGAAATTAATATTAGCTTTCAAGGCATATTTTACGCAAACACTTGACTTCACGTGAATTTTCGTAAAACCGTAAGTTTATTTGAGATGTGTTGTTTCTGGTAAAGTTCAACATAAGCTTAAATAACTCATAAAAACTGGTTAACGTCAGAGGTATTTAGTTTGCAGTAATAAAAAATTTAGAGCCGAAAAGATTTGAAACATTTGGATCTATGAGTTGCGTTTCGATTTCAACTTAAAGCATTGTCAGTTTTATTCAAATCAAATAATTTATATACTTATTCAAACATTTCAGCGATTCAAACATTTTAAAATTTTTTGCTCTACTGAAACTATTCAGTGATTTATGAATTGCAGGCTACTTTAAAATATTTAGGTTTGGTTGCTCAGTAGGTCTATAGTTAAATCGTTATGAAGCTTATTCAAACAGTATTTTTTACCTGTAAATTCAAATCAAAACATTTCATGAATTCAAATATTTCAAAAATTTTGACTCATATTTTTATTGTCAAATATTCAAAAACTTCATACGTTATACGCGCCAAAATATTTAGGTTTGTATACTTTGTGATGGAATTCTGTGCTGGTGGCGAGCTCTTCTCTCTTTTGCTTCACGCCAATTCTTTTGATGACAACATGGCTCGGTTTTACTCCGGCTGTGTCATCGAAGCTCTTGGCTTTTTGCACTCAAAGAGAATTATTTTTAGAGATTTAAAAGTAAGCGCTTCTTTGATTTGTAATAAAGATAATAGGCTACTTATATCGAAAAAAATGTGTAGAAGAGATTAAACACATTTGGTGGAATGTTTGGTTCGAAATTTACAAAATGCGTCCACACCGGAAAATTCAATCTTAATATCTAAACAATACATTACGTTATTGTTAATATCTTACGGCTTCTGAAATCTGCTAAATTTCAGACAAATCTCTAAGTTTTGGTTTACCGCAGTTAATATCCACTGCTTGTCCTTATTTGTAAGCTATTTCTTTATATGTTTATTTAAAAGCCGGAAAACGTTGTTTTCGACAAATATGGTTACTGCAAACTTACTGATTTTGGATTTGCAAAGAAAGTCTCTCCTAATTCAACATATCGAACTTATACTTTTTGTGGAACTCCAGAATACATGGCGCCCGAAATTTTATTATACCAAGGTAACTATTGTTTATAGGATAAATAAAAAAGGAACTGATTTTGTGTTGAAATGCGAAGCGGTACAATGATTGCTTTGGTCAAGAATAGATTTTATGCCCTAATTTCGAAGCAATTTGCAGAACTTATTGCAGCATATCTCATTGCGTATGCAGGAAGGCTTCTATGCGCGCGCTCCTGAGTTCGATTCACATACCTTTTAATGAGATCATGAAAAATTTAGCAAAGTGTGAATAGGGGCGTGGGAGGGGGAACATTGGGAGAAGAGGAGCAGATTACAATATGCCAAAGATTGCGCATATTACAATAACATACAAAAATGTTTTAGCATGTTTAAGATTGGGGTTAGCCAAAAGAGGGGAGAGGTAGCGTCCCGGTAAGTAGCGTCCCCTGGTTACACCACTGAAGTGTGAGAACCATATCTGTTTTATGAGAAATTTGCAAGGGACAAATTAATGTTTCGACTATAACCAAAGTCTCGTCAGCCTTGCTACGCACGGCCAATCCAGGCTAAACTCATTCCAGACTATAAAGACTCTTTTTTGCACATATTACGATTTAGAGATGTACAGGTAAAGCAATGCAAAAAAGAGTCTTTACAGTCTGGAATGAGTTTAGCCTGGATTGGCTGTGCGTAGCAAGGCTGACGAGACTTTGGTTATAGTCGAAACATATCTGTTTTCTTTTGCTGATAGCGGAAAAAGATTACGAAGTCAACGACTTAGTGTAGAGGGAATATCTGGGCGCGCCATTTCGTTTCTGATGTAATTGAAATTGATAGGCCTAATTATTTGCATTTTTGGTTTTTACAGCTCAGTCATTTTCTGTTGATTTATGGACATTGGGAATCTTCATTTTCGAAATTTTGGTTGGAAAATCTCCGTTTAAATATAAAAGTAGAGAAGCTTTGACGACCGCAATATTAGCCGGAATTGATCGTAAGCTTGAGGTAATTAATTTTGTTCAAAAATCTTACAATGATATCGTACTGGCTATGCGTAAATGACAGACACCACTACACTACAAAATCAATGCTAAAAAAAACTTTCTTTTACATCAGATGTTAGCAGAGTTAGTAGGCCTATAAGGAATACGCTAAAAAAAAATAACAGCGTCTTATAGGCTTTCATTGGTACTGGATTATTAGTGGCAGCAGCGTACTCGTATTTAGGCCTTTGATTAATAGCCTGCTTGATTCGAGATAAAAGTGTAGAGTTGCTTGACTATATCGCCGACTTTCTAGATTGGGGTAGGGCTAGTTGAAAATAGCTTTTGATGAATGGCGGCAAATTTTCGAAAACAGATTGAGGGTTGCACAAAAGTTTGTCAGCGACACTGCCTTATCTCAGGGATGAGGAACCTGCGGCCCGCTTAAGTTTCGAATGTGGCCCGCGTCAGAACTTTGTTAAGTGTACAACAAACTGGTAGAATTGAAAACGTTAACATTTCTAAAAAAACTGTTTCACATTCCACTACATGCTACATTTGTTGCCTAAAAAACGCGAAAAAGTCTCTGATTTCTTGGTAAAAAACAACTCAGCATGAATGCTTAGTAAATTTGCGACATATTCTTGTGTATTTTTAAGACAAAATTTACAAATTAAAAGTAAATGTGGCCCGCTGAAAATATTATTCAAAATAATGTGGCCCGCTGTGCATTGCTGGTTCCCCGCCCCTGCCTCATCCGAAACGCGCGCAGATTACTTTTCCTTCGCGACGAATTTGATTCATGCCTGGAGTTGATCGCATTTGACCTAGGCCAATACCGTATGAAGTGACACAGTTTTTTGAAAGTATTATCAATCTGGGCTCCATGATATTTTTTCTGATCTAACATGGATTTCAGGTTGCCAAAGAAGCGAAGCGTATGAAAAATGAAGCTGCTACTCTCATTAAATCTTTGTGCCAAATACGACCTGAAGATCGTCTTGGAGCAGGCCGAAACGGAATATCTGATGTTGCGAAACACTCCTGGTTTTATAAACTGAATTGGGAAGCACTCAGAAAAAGGTAGGTCTGCGTCTAATTGCAAAGAAACAAAACAATGTCCAAGTAATTCGTTACTTCTATTTTTTGCTTCGTCAGTATTTTGGAATTTTACCCCCAAGGTCAGGTTTAAGATATTATATTTATACATTCGCAGAAATTTAACTCCTCCGTGGAAACCGAAACTGAATAGTGCCGATGATGTTAGGTATTTTTCCCCGCTCTCAAAACGGATGCCGCAATGGAATACTAGTGAAGAATTTTCCGGATGGGATGAAAATTTTTAACCTCCTTTTGACCAGTCAATCAAGCGATGGTTTAAAAACGTTGAAAAAACACATAGGCCTACTGGTCTTGCGTCTACGTTGCCGTAAGCATGTACCAATAGCTACCACTGATAAATCTTCTGTAACAAACACTTCTTTAACGATCTAATATCTTCTTTAACAAACACAGAATTAAAATCAAACGTACTGTAACATGAGTATTACTAGAGCTTTTGGGGCCATTGTTTTGCTATTGGGTCTCTAAGGTGCAATCGTTTCTGCTAAGTTAAATTACAAGCCATGTTGGAGCCTGGAGCGCGGTAACTATTTCAAATAATTACCGGTGTTTTTGCTAGTGCCAAAGGCGTATCTAGGGGGAGGGGCATTGTGCCACGCCCTCTACCTTTTCACGCTACGCTACATAGCCTAGTGCCATTGTTAGCCCAAATATATAACAAGAATAATTGCTACCACTGATCAATAGCTACTACTGATAATTATTTTTGTCAGCAAGCAGATCGTCTTTATTTGTCAGCAAGCAGGTTTATTTGTCAGCAAGCAGATCGCTGTATAATTGTGAACAAACGTTCTCGCTAATGCACTTCAACAAAAACAAACAACGCTCCTCTCTTACTGATAGGCATCTAGATAGAAGACAATGTTATTAAGAATATCTTGTTCTAGCATCAAGCCTGATTATGCTGTGCTTGTCGCTGACAAAAAGTGTAACATTTCCCACTGAACTTAATTTTTTACATTTGTGTTTACTGCTGACGTATCGTCAATGGCTGAAACATACCCTACATGCAGGGGCGCCGAGAGAACTTTCGGGCCCCGGGGCAAAAAATTCGTTTGGGCCCTTTGGTCAGTGGTGCCCCAAAAACACATGATTAGCAAAAAAAAAGGTCATAGCGTCCGCAGATGTTCGAATTTCGGCCAAAAATCAAGTGATGAGCAAAAAAAGGGTCATAGCCTCCGCAGATGTTCAAATTTCGGCTCAACATCTAGTGATGAGCAACATAAGGTCATAGCGTCCGCGGGTGTTCAAATTTCGGCCCGAAATCAAAAAATAACATCATCGCGCCCGCAGGCCGTAGTTTGAGCTGATGAATTTTGCATTCTAAACCTGACAATTCAGAACCCCGGGTCCCCCTGTGTCCCCGGGCCCCCGGACAGTGACCCCTTCTGCCCCCCCCTCTCGGCGGTCCTGCCTACATGTCGTTGATAATAATTGGTTATGATCTGTCCCTGCGGTGAAAAGGTTACTTTTGAAAATTGCCGCAACGGTAACAACCTTAATCAAAAGATGAACGGAACAGCAATGATAAGTTTTGCCAATATCCCTATGTATCAAAAAACAACAATTCGATGCTTCAGCATTAAGGTTCAGAGGTAGGGCCTATCGGTTGCTTTTTACTTTTCCACGATCACAAAACGTTTCGTCGTAACGAACGGTGGAAGCTACAACTGCGAAAGCATGCGGCCCGCGACGATTAGGTCTGAGTTGTTATGGCCCTTGCGCCGAAACAAGTTGTGCAGGCCTGACTCCTACGAAACGGAGATAATGTGTAAGATTATGTTGTGGCCTAATTATATCCTCGAGCATTCTGAAGAAGTAATAAGGCTAGGCTATTGCGTTATATTGTGCTGATATTTCTGACAAAAGGGCTTTTGAACTTTTTAGTTTGAAGTAACTTATAGGTGTTCTTCGTTCTAAGGAATTTTTAACCAGTCATTTACGATTTTTTGCTTTGGTTTGTGGTTGTTTTGGCATTTTCATTTGTTTTAGAAATTAGCATTTGAATTTGAAGCAAAGGTTTTTGTTTATTTGTAACACTAGTTTGTTTTTAATTATTGATATTTATAATAAAATTCATGTGACAAAAAGTTTAAAGCAGGTTGATGTTTGAGAAAAGTATAGGCCTACTATTTTTTGAAATAATAGCATTAGTTTATTCGTAATCCTGATAATCATGCACTTGGATAGATAGAGCGCTTTTTGCTGGCCGAAAGTCGTCAAATCAAAAGCGCTTAACAAAACAACCAAAATAGTAAAATCAGTAGAGACTGAATTTTTGTCAATTTCTGAAGACTAATTGCGAGTTTGCGACTGGCTATGCTGACGGCCGACCCTACGCATTACCCGAAGCAGAATAGCCTAGCCTACTAGCTGTTGGCCTACCTTGTTTTATATGCAAAAAATATGTTTCTTGCTCAAACGTCTGGGTGATATTGTTTTGAAGAATCTATTGTAAACAAAAACGTAAAATTGCAGTGGATGAAATGAACAGAAGTTAGGCTCAGTAAATCTCATCAGCAACGCTGCGCACATAATAATATAACATTTTAATTTCGGAATACAATTAATACGAGACGAAAATAATTTAAGGAGGACAAATTTTGCCACAGTAAATCTCCAAACTGGACGTTTCGACAATATGGATTCAGACTTGAGGTAACACTGAATGCAGAGTGACGGAGATGATAAATAATACAGTACCTGTAATACCCCTAAATCAGAAAGAAACATTGTATTCTACTTTATTTTGCTGTTAACGTAAGTCCAAAATCGACCCCAAAAATAGACTGTTTAACAATGTATATAACATAAGGAGGAAAAATAAAATCGCTGCAAATCTCAAAACTGGACGTTTCGACAACACATATTCGGCTGTCATCATCAGCAGCAGTGTATGCAAGGCAGTAGGCTACAAAACTGTAAGAACTAGAATTTACAATTTTGACTGCAAGTAATAGCATAACCCTGGCAGCAGGTCAAAATAAGTGGTACAATTATAACGTCATAAACCAAAAGCTAATAAAAAGAGTAACGGAGTTAAATCAATAATTAAATAAGTAAAGAGGAGCGGATTTGGAGTCAACGTTAAGCAATGGCTCATATTTTTGAATAAAAACTGATTCAAGATTTACTAAGCGTGTAGAATCACCAGCGCTACTAAGAATGTACAGTTTGGCAAAGTCCACTTTATGGTCAGGATTGTCCGTTAAGCGTCGGCACACTTCGGACTTATCCGAACTGGAATGCTCCTTAAGTCTGTTAATAAGATTACGTCTAGTCTGTCCTATATAGCTAGAACCACAAGAACACGTTAACCTATATACAACCCCATATTTCATCAAGGTCTTTTGCTTATCCTTCAGACGAAAGTTGTGTCCGATGTTCCAGGTGGTGTCAATAATCCGTAGAATAACTCGGTTCCATGTCTGCTTTTCCACTACGGCGGACAGCTCTTTCTTGAGTAGCATTGACATGTCATCTAAAAAGGGCAACTGAACAAGTCAATAACAGTTACTGTTCTACAATTTTTACGTTCTTCATGGTGACTCAACATCTTATCGTATTTACGATTAAAAAATCTCCTGACACAACCAGCGATGGCGGAAGCATTTCTAAAATGGGGGGACCCAAAACCAATGACCAGATTTTCTTCATCCACAACCAAGGACGGCACTGGCGTAGCGAGAAATTTTGAAAAGGGGAGGGGCATAATTTCCACATTTTTTCCAGCGTATTTTTTTTTGGGCAGAACTAATTTGAAGCTTATTAAACCAGGAAAGTTCTAGGGGAGTCCGGGGGCATGCTACCCCGAGAAATTTTTGAAAATTTACATGCTGTAGGCTAATAGCTATTTTAGTCCCTTTTGAATAATTTTCAGGCGAAATGTGTTTAAAATTTTTAACCCTAATTCTGGGTGCTTCGCCAAATATGATGCATTTTGTTCGCACATTATTAATTATGCGTGCTTAAGGCGTTAAGGCTTATAGCTATCAAAGGGGTTCGAAATTATAGAAAAATTGTATGCATCACAAACATTTTTGAAAATGGCTGGTGGGAGGATGCATATCCCTTATCCTTCCTCTCTGGATTTGTTCTATTTCTATTTTTCTAATTTCTATCGCCTTCCATTTCTTCTATCGGACACGATATCACTAACAAACACACACACAATGTCATGACACAAACATTCACACCCGACACATCGCCTATTGATATAATTAATGCATCAGATAACATGTTTTTTGTTAGTTAATTAAGAATTTTTGCTCATTTTCTCGTTATAAGCCAACTGCATGAACCTAGCTGACTATCTTAATTGCAAACCGATGATTCCTAAAATTGCCAGGTTGTTCCTGGCGATTCATAAATATGCGATTTTAATATGAATGTTTAGTTCACATCGTGCATTGATCGCGCTAAGCTTTGAATTTTTGATTGTATGAACAAATTTATAATTTGCATGTTGATCTGACATGAGTTCGGAAAATTGCTTTCAATTGTTAGTGCTCTCAAATTGCATTCGTTACGTTTGCGCAATAACTCTTTTGTTTTCACGGACATTCCCTGTTATTTGTCTGTGAGTCGTGAACGTCTAAAATTTTTTCGCTACCCGGGGGAGAATGTAGTGATTGCAAACTATGCTTTGCATAGTTGCAATAGTTTGTACAGTCGCAATGCCTAATTATTCATCGCATAAATTGAGCGCATTACTACGACATTCGACTTTAGAGCTTAGGCCTATTCGTTATACAATCTCGTAGTTGATGATTTGTTCTATTGGATGACTTTGTATTATCCGCTTTGGTTTAATGGTTTGTTTTGATGATTACTATTTACCGCTCTTGCATAACAGACAGGAAATAAGCTTATATATTTATGGATTCTGATTCTGCCAAAATAGATGGTTTAAAAGATAGTTCAGAGACGTAAGGCAAATGTACCCCAGTGTTTGTTCAATGTTCTTTGTGGTATCTCAATAAACGGACAAAAAACCGTCACACACTTTTGGAGTCAGATCGCGTCCTACATTTGGTGAAACCCGACGCGAGTCCTACAAGCGCTTGTTCAAGGTTGCTTGGCATATTTTGGTTCCGTTTGGCATATTTGTATTTGCTGTTTGGCATTTTTTGCTCAGCTGGACCTGGCAACCCTGGTGTTGGCCGTAGGCTACCGATCGGGTCAAGTGTACTATCTGCCGTCAGTACGGACAGTTGCAATTGTGACATCATTTATGGTGCCACATCACTTACGATATCATGCCATAACAATGCTGACAGCAGATAGATATCACCCAAGTCTGATCTAGTTATGATTTATGAAGATCATGGGCCTTGAGACGGCCGAAGCGTGTAGGGCACGACTCACTTCCTTCAATACTCTTCTCGCCTTCTTACTAGTCTTCCTTCACTTTTCTTCATTCTTCTCAACAGGTGATTTAAACACAATTGAATAACATAATTTTTTAGCCTATTGGTCTTTCCTGCAAAACAACGAAAAAGAAAAAGACTTAATCAATGTTGCCAGTTGCCACTTTTAATCGTAGATTGCAGTGTTGCCAATATTACTTCATACATACTTTAACAATAACGGAGTTAGTCAACATCTGAACAGTATAACACTGCATAGTGGGGAAGATTTTGTCGGACTTGTATAACGGGCATCGTAGTCTAGGCTAGCTAGGCTAACTCAAGTTCTGCGCTGCTTGTTCTTCCGGTACGGTAAAAACGGAGACAGAAAAAATCTACTCTCCAATTTTATTTTTGACGTTTCGCTTCGCAATGAACGCCAAGCTTCATCAGAAAATACAGTGACCTGGGAAGGAAATCAACCCAGGTCGAGAACAGTAAAACGTAGTAGCACTGATTTAACTGAACTGATTAAAAAGTTGAATTGAATTGAATTGAAATTGTTACGAAGTGTAAATTGTATCAACCCGATTAACTATTGCGTCACAAAAAGGCGAAATGCGTGAATAATCATCAAATTGTTATGTGTAATACGTAAAAACCAGTATGTAAACTACAGTGATTAAATTGCATTAAAATCATTTAGCCAATGAACGATAAACATTTGGGAGACTGTTGCCATCAGACCTGTTCATAACCTTAGGATGGGCATTGATGAACCAAGCTTCCGAGATGAGTCGTTTAGAATAATTGTTCTCCACTTTCAAGATTTCCGATTTCTCCCAATCAATTGTATGGTTAACCCTATTTCGCCTGGGGGGGGGCTAAAAATGCACGCTAAATTTTTGAATGCTTAGTGTGCTAAAACTACTTACAGCATCGCTTTCAAATTTTATGACTTTTCCTAAAATCCTCATTATTGTGATGTGAACAATAATTTTCTCGAATCGATGCAATGATTGTGCAGTTATTGCAAATTTTGATTGAAATTGTCAATCTTCAAGAAAGCGTTACTTCATGCGTCACTGGACGTTCTGTACGCAGTGCACGGTTCATTAGCTATACGCTACTCGAACAGACAAAACGGCCGAGATCAAACGATTACTGAATTACTCATAGAATTTTACTGCCGCTATACTCAAGGCCTCAAGGGAGTGAGTTTCGTTGTTATTCATTACCAAAAATGACCACATAATAACTAAAAGTTACATTCCAGCTACAGTACAATGAATTTACGCTTTCAGAGGTTTGAAAGTTGTTTTCTTTTTCAAGGCATTGAGAAATAAAATGCCATTTCAACTTTTGAACCTTGATGTAATTTTTGACGCTTGTTTTGTAGTGAAGTACATCTGCATAGAAATACACTGTATTTGTATTTACGTCATAATTCGCTAACAAAAATATGACTCAACATAAATTTGTGGAATTTGTCGCTTCTACTGTTCTGAAGTTGAAAGTTGAATACGATTGAAAATTACCTTGGTTTAGCCGAGGTCGAGATAAAAATTTTAAAATTACAAAAAGTAACGTTTGGATTTTTAGCATTTACTGGTTAATTTTTAAATTGTAACCATTCGATAATGTAACAAATTATCAAATCAAAATTTCCAAATTCTTCGGCCATGATGCTCTCACGTAAAATGTTTTTCGGATCCCGCAAAAATGTTTATGGGCTTTGTGCTCCCAACTTTTACCTTCAAACTAGGAATTTTCCAATTCCAATCAATCGCCTGTCTAACTAGCGCAAGAAAATGGAGAAATATATGACTCCGTGTCATGCTTCAACCTTTTCTACAAAATTGTCATCGAATAAGTGTATTGATAATAATAATAATAGCCTATTAAAAAAATGAGCTATACTGAATCGCAAATGCTAACATTGCGAAGAATATTGGAAAAAGTAGCTTAATCTTGTATAGTACGATAGTTTTGATACACAGTGTAGTATTATGCTACTTTCACGTCTTTGAAAAAATCAATGAGTTCTCGAGATATATTCATGAGCTATCA